>JAHWXV010905707.1:0-11882 GCA_024586415.1 Phrixothrix hirtus
TATATATATATATATATATATATATATATATATATATATATATATATATATATCAATAATATAATCAACTGCGATCCCAATATCAAATTCATTCGATATGCGGATGATACAACCATTCCCGAAAGCGAAGTTTCTGAAACATTAGTAAAGAGTAAACTTCAACTTCAACATAAATAACTCGTTCGTAACAAGTAAGTTTAATTTAAATCATAACAAAACTCAGTTGATGATATTCTCCCTTAGAAAACTTAACGATGGGGATAACTCATTAAGTAATTCGGTAAAATTCCTTGGGGTACAACTGGATTCCACCTTAACGTGCGACACATATATTGACAATCTAACCAAAGTTCTGTCAAAATCAATTTATTTATTACGACGAATTTCAAAAAATGTATCCGGGGATGTACTCAAAACGGCACATTTTGGTCTTTTTCATTCGACCATGACTTATGCCCTAATAAATTGGGACCATCCTAAGCATAGCGGAAAAATATTTAAAGTACAGCGGAGATGCATTAGAATAATTGCCAAAATAAACTTTCGGGATTGGTGTCGAGAATAATTTAAAGAATTGGGTATACTTACATTACCATCCGAGTATATTTTTCAATCGCTATTACACGTAAAAAGGGATTCTCAGAATTACGTAACATACAGGGGCCCCCATAATTATTTAACTAGATTTAATGATAATTATAAACCAAGTCACCGTAGATTGAAAAAATCAAGAAATGGAACAAATTTCTATGGTATTAAATTTTTTAATAGATTACCAGAGCATATAAAACACCTGAAAATGAAGCAGTTTAAAATACATATAAAAGAATATTTAAAAGACAACCCAATTTACACCCATGCAATACAAATCTTTGTAAAAGCATCAATAAACTAAACGAAACTTATAATTTTCTAAATGGTCTATTCTGTTTTAGATAAACAATATTTTTAGCACTTCATTTAGTTTTTTAGTTCTATAGGCATAAAAATTGTTCAGGAGTTAACTAACAACAAAAAGTTCAAGACTAAATTTTCTAATATTTCATCATAATATATACTTCTTTAGCGAAAATCAATAATTTACAGTTTTTCCCATAACATTAGCCATGATAATGAATAATGATATTTAGAGCTGTGTTTAATAAACATAACTGCAAAGGACTACTGAATTCAACTTTTTGAGGGTATTTAGCAGCTATAAAATGAAATGCACCATAAATGTATTTTTTGAGAGAAATTTTTGAATTCTTATATTACTGCAACTCAATAATTTTATTTCACATCATTTCACTTCATATAAGGCATTTTAATAATACTTTGCAACTTAAATGCTCACGAAATGCACATATTAGGCTTCGTAGGATTTGTGTTTGGACATCAGGGTTGCTGCGCAAGTCTGACGGGCCACCATAGGTCGAAAACGGTCACAAGCTATTCTCTAGTGTACCAAACACAAATTCATCCTACTATAAATTGAGAAATCTGCTACTTAGTAAATTTTCTTAATAATTTTTGGGATTTTCCACTCTTAGAAATTGTATTTGATTATACAAATATTAATTTTTATTTATTTACGATGAACACCTTAAAATAGACTCGATAATTCAGGTTTTGAATTAATATTTTAATTCTAAGGTTCTTAGGTAACGATCTACAGTGTATATCATTTTATAGAAAATGTAGAACACCTTAATTAAATACTGTGTTCTATAAAAGCTAAAGCTGTACTAGATTTGCCTAACTGCGGATTGATATTTAGTACAAAATAATGGATAAAGTTCTACATCGTTGTAAACGGACTAATACCGGTTTTGAGCAAATACTTATACATTTTTTCGTAAAACGTATCATTTGATTTCCGTTTGTAAAAGCCCGAAAAGTTAAATGACTACTGCAAAATTTCTTAGATTTGTGTAAAGTTAGGCACGTGGTTCAATTAATTAGTCTAACACAAAATTTATTTTTTTACCTCCTAGTATACACTGTTGGAACTTAGTACTGCTAAAAGATAATTTAACAATTTAACACGTGTATTCTTCATGCTGTTAGAAACATAACCAAAATTGCGTTTCCTATATCTAATTTCGTTGGCTTTTACTTGAGAATTAATTATATTACAACTAACGAGTTAATCTAAAATCCGACTTAGAATGTTTATTTTAATGCGTTAATAACTAAATGTTTGAGAGATTCTCTAATAGTTAAGTACCTATTAAATCTGATAATAACCAATTAGAATGCATAATTCTAGAATTAACGCACCGATATAATTTTATTTAAAGATGTTTGCGTAACTAACTGCTAGTGTACCATTATTCAGAATTTTATTTCAGTTTATAATTCTGGAAAACATACAACAAAAACACTCTTCCTCGTTCTTGATTTTTTTAACTAATTTTGATGAAAATATGTGAAATGAAATTTCTGTTAAAAACATTAAATACAAATTAGGACAAATAATGTTCTGCTTTCTATAAAATTATTACATTACTAGTAAAGTATGGTAAGCGTAGAAAAATTCAGATTTTGATGCCTTTATAAGTTTTGAAGTCCCATAAGCTTGAAATATCCATTTCTAAAAAATTTCTATACGTCTGTAAGTCTGTGCATAGATCTTGTGCACGCGATATATCAAAAACCAACAGTAACTCCAGCATCAAATTTCATATTTAATACTATTACATAAAAGTAAATAACTTATTAGATCTTGGTTCAAATTGGTTCACGAAAGAATTTACCAATAAAATACCCTAACTCAAATTCTAGTTGGAATTTGAAAATAAAATTTCATATTGAGTTTTTCTTTACCCGCACTCTTCAACTATTGCTAACACCCGGAATTGCAATTCTTGCAGTATATGCAACAAATTTCTATTTAATGTGGGACAATTGCTGAATATTGTACTTAAGGTCTAAAACATTTTTTCCATATGCTTAAACAGAAAGTGTCTTATTATTCTCACTGTTCTGCCCTCCTACATCAAGAACTTTGTCTGCTACTATAAAATTATTTTAATTTATAACCGCTTTTCTCCTATGTTAACTAATTTCAATGCCACTGGATTGCGATTCAATTATTTTAAAAATTTGTATTTGTGTTTAACCTTTAGTATATTTTTGGTCAATAAAAGCTTGCCCAAAGCCGTTTCATATCCCTTGGACAGAAAAATGTTTACAGCCCTCGCTTCGCTCTCCTGGGCTCAAAGAATTGCGGACTCCAGATGCCCGTTTCTGCCCTGGAGGCACACTATATCTATTATTACCCGGTGTACTTATGAAAGTCATGTGACTAATACACTGTCACAAAGTTAGGGACGTTTCATTACAAAGATGCAAAACGGTATTTCGAACTATTTAGAAAGCTTTATTGAAATGGGAAATAGATAAGCGCTTAATCAAGTGACAATGCATAAAAGAGGGCAACTTTGGATTAAAATGTAATTTAAAAAATGTAATAATATTGGTAAATGATAAAATCAACATCCATGGTTCGGTGACAGGGAAAAGATGGATTCAAAAACTGTGATAACTACTATTTAAAACTTTTGATGCTAATTGTACCATATGTTTTAAAGTTGTTTAGCCGAAAATTTGCACAAAGATTGGTGCATACAAAAACTATACATTAATTTTTTCTTTAAGAAATGAATTCGGAAAATTAGCAAACTTCGCAAGCCTTTAGGTTAAATAAGCGATCGTAAAAGTGTTAAGAATAAGAGCTCATTAGTCTTTGTTCGAAATGATTTACTCTTAATTTTTTTTCTACATCCTACCAATTTCAAGTAGAAAGGATTAGTTCTTAATATCAATATATGATATAAATAAGAATTTTATGTTATCATACAAAGTATAGTAAGGCATTCTAATCGCGCAAAAATTTTAAGTGCTGGATTAACGCATTTGGAGGTCTTAAATTTAAAATACTATTTCAATCAAATGTGTTTGTCTATGCTCAAACTGTGTATGACTCTAGCTCAGAAACTAATAAGAATTTCTAAACAAAATTTCACATTTAATTCCTCTATACTGCAATTAAGAATTCATTAGATTTTAGTTGAAATTGATTCACGGACACTTGAGGTTTACTGTACAAATTTTTAATAAAATGCTTTAATTCAAAAACGAATAAGAAACTCAAAATCAAATTTCGTATTTAGTCCTATTTACTGTGATTAGAGGTTTTTGGTTGAAATTGATTCGAGTAAACTTGAGGTTTACTCTTTACGGTTTTCTAAAAATCGCAAACAAAATGCTCCCACTTAAAAACGAACGAGAAACTCAAAATCATTATATCGTGATTAAGGGTTGATTAGATTTTGATTGAAATTGATTTGCGCAACTTGATGTTCACTATTCACGATTTTCTAAAAATTGTTAATGAAATACTCAAAAGCGAATAAAATATTCAAAACCAAATTCCATATCTAGAAATTTTGTATGTGTATATATTATATTAAGAACCGATTAAGTTTTTGTTGAAATTAGTACTATGCTAGTCATGTGAATGACTAGGAGAACATTTAAAATCAAACCCCAAGTTTCCGCAAACCAATTTTAAACAAAATTTTATAAAAATACTCACTATGAAATTTAGTTTTGAAACCCTTATCGGTCTGTGACAGAGAGCGCACATAAAATTTGATCAATGACACACAGACAATCTTTAGAACTGTTTTTAGACAAGGGATCTCAGAACGCGTAACAGTACTATGTATGAAAAATCAAAAACTAATAAGAATTTTATAATTGAATTTCATGTTTGGTAATTCTTATATTGATATTAACAGCTGATTAGTTTACTTAAAATTTGTTTATGAAAATTTGGGACTGACTTTTAATAGTTTTTGAAAATTTTAACAGAATGTACTAGAAAAATCTCATGTAATCAAAGTACGGTAGTAGCGTTAATGACGATATCACATTTTTTTTATTGCATTAAATTTTCAAAATGTCAATAGTAGTTTAAAATAAAAAATGTACAATTTTGAAGTATCCCCCAGATAAAAAAAATTCAAATCACTAAGTGTAATAATTGCATTGAAAGTAGTTACAGAAAACGCTGAAAGAAATTACTTTTTTACATATTCATTAATTTAATAGGTTTTCATATAAAACGATGTCTAGCATTGATTTTTACATATTCATTTCTAACTTGCAAATTTGAAAATTTGCAGTAATACTTTATTTTTACATATTGACCATCACTTTTTAGTTAACGTATGCAACTACTTCTTCGAGTCAAAAAGTCAAGCAAGATTTCAAATAATAAAGCATTATAATTGATGGTTGGGATTATGTTTTTACGCGTTTTTTTAAATATTCGATTTAAACTGAATAGTGAAATCATTTTCAGAATAGAAATAATTATTGTTAGCATACTAAATGCAATATAAAATTTGGGCAGACAAAATAAAATGTATTACTTATACGCCCAATTACAGTTCCAGCTATAAATCACTAACAGATTTTAATAGATAAGCAAAGATGAAAAATCAAAATTACTTTTATATTCAAAATTGGTCACTATTCTGTGTTTATTAATTTTGTTAATTACGTAAACCTATACAGTAGATTGCATTGTGTTGCCTAGCAGATGGAGGCCTTAAAATGTAAAGTAGGGTTATTTATGCTTTACCTGTGAAGCAATTAACGTTATCGTGTCTTTGTATAAGCGTCAACTAAAGAAGCTAAAGTTCTTATCATTCCATTCAGAAAATTTCAAGTAATTTTAAAGTAATAAAGTAGACGAGATGCTGTATTAAGATTTTTAGTAGGAAGTGTGATATGAAATGAAACTAGGTTGTATCAACTTACGTTTTTCAATTTAATAAAAAGTTCGCACCATTACATGTAAACCTTGGTAACATTAAGAATACTGAATTATTAATTATTATGTTAGTTATTTTATACACAGACATGTTATGGATACTTGACATTTAATTTTTCTGCAATAAGTACAGGACGATTAACTCTTTGACATATTTCAACTACTTAAAACATTATTTACAATTTGATTGATAGATAGGTACAAATAACTACACATAACTCTAATAATATAAAAATAAATAACTCATCTCGTTAGATTATTGTTTTGTTACCTTTAAAATCTACAAATAGACACAATTTACTCCATAAACCCGACTTTTTAAAAGTACCTTCTACGCACTATAAATCCACATTTGATAATAAATATTTATGTATGATGAAAATTATAATAAAATCTACAGAATATTCCAACAACTCCGTTTAAGAATTAAAATATTTTGTTTTTTTGGCAATTTAATGTTTGATTTTATTAATACTGTAATAAGGGTTAGCCAATATAAAATTTAAGGCTATATTACATGTTAGTAGTATAAAATTATTTAAATAATTAGTTTCAAACAATTTCATAATTATAGCTTAATTTGTTATTAATCGAACGTTGTTGGAATATTAGATGTATCAGCGCAAATTAATGCGACATTTAAAAGAAATGTAGGTAAACGACCAAATCAAACCGATTTCAGTGTCAATAAATAGCACCTACAGGAGGGAATTACGTGTGACATTCGTTTAACGATCACATTTACGAGTTAAAAATAAATGTTAGCAGTGACAATGTAGGGGGATTGTGTGTGAGATACCCAAAACAAAGAGCACTCATGCAATCAAGTGAATTTTTTTAACTTACAAATATTCTAATTTGCTCTTT
This sequence comes from Phrixothrix hirtus, assembly GCA_024586415.1. Classification (NCBI taxonomy): domain Eukaryota; kingdom Metazoa; phylum Arthropoda; class Insecta; order Coleoptera; family Phengodidae; genus Phrixothrix; species Phrixothrix hirtus. Next base: position 6,695 of record JAHWXV010905707.1, read on the forward strand.
CTCAGTCTTCTTACAGTGTGTATACCTCCACATGTAGGGGATGCTTAACCTACTTATCTATAGTATATACAAGACAGTTTTTATATACAAGTCCGTTTATTCGCCGAGAACTTCACTGTAACATTTTGAAGTCTCAATATCACAAAAATTTATTATATTTTTAAACACTTAATAATTAAAATGTACGTGTTGCTCTTGTTATCTCACAGCACTAAACACAATGATCCGTTTCATTGTTGATTTGAGCAATCGCTTTATGTGAAACATTCACACTTCTTCATAAATACACACTTAGGAACATTTAGTCTTTGGTATAATACATAATATAAACATTTTAAACGTCGGTACCACAGCCCTCTTGATATCCTTCATCCGGAGAGTTTCGGTTGTGAGTCAGCGCTCTCTTCAGGGCGGTAACTGGTGGTAATACGGGAACACCCCCTTTTTGCCACACCCTTAATGTCTTCGCGTTAGTTGGAAGCGTAATTTGAGTCGTTGAAGTTGTTATAGCAGTTTCAACTTTAGGTTCTACAATAGGTAACCCGTAATCAGAAGGATACCCTACTGCTCGATTACGATATTCTAATTCCTCTTCAGATCCTCCTGTACTCATTCCTTCTCCAATAATTGGAGTTTTATCGTCGTAATGAAAACCGGGATTGGAGTTACTCATAAGTCTTGTGTAAGTTTCGGCGTCGCCGTGTTCCCATAATCCTGAAGGATAGAGAGAATCCGCGTTTCTACTATACTCTCCGCTTCCGGGACACTCCAATCCTTCTACGCTGTATGCATCTTCGCAAGTTGCCGATTCTACTTCGCCACCATCCAATAATTTAGTATCATTTATCAAATCCGGATTGTTTCCAGAACCCGAAGAAGGCGAAACAAAACAAGATCCAGGATTAATTACACTTCCGTTCCCGTTATAATGACTTGTAGTGTATGAAATATCATTAAGGCGAGGTGGTTTCTGTACAGGATTACAGAAATTTAAATCGTTGGGAATCTTACGTTCCGTAAAAGACGATGTTTCATTATTAGGGGTAACAGGCGACACAGCTGATTTGCCGTTAGGGATACCGGAGCCGTTAGCGACCGTTACTACTTCTATTTGTCCCGGTGTCTTACTTTCAGAGAATGGCATCCTCTTGAGACGCACTAACAACACCAGGATCACGAGTAGGATAAATAAGATCAAGATAACAAGAGCTGCGCTAAGTCCTGCGATCTGTCCACTCCCAAGAGTAACCATACCGGCGGCTCTCATAGACACCCGAACAGTGAAGTTTGCTTCTGCATTGCCAGCACGATTCTCAGCTACACAGTAAAATTCGCTTGAATCTGTCTCTTGAGCATTTGTTAGTATTAAGTGACTATGTTTTTGAAAACCACCTTCCTCAAATATAAAAATTTTCTGATGAGAACTAAATGCAGAATTATTAACAAGTAACCGTCCGTTCCAATACCAATTAATATGCGCTGAAGGTACAGCATTCGCTTTACAAAGAATTGTGATATTATCGCCTGTATTAGCTTCTATGTATCGACTTACTGGAAGAATATCCGGTTTACACGCGTAGTCGTCTACGTGAAGTTCGGCAAATGTCTTATCAATAACTCTTTCAGGGCCACCGCTGCATACAGGAGCAATTGGCATCGGTATATTATGTAACGTTAACCATTCCTTTACGGGTCGAAGTCTACAATCGCAATGCCACGGATTATCTTGCAATTCAACGCCGTGAAGTCTACTTAAAGTTTGTACTGTTTGAAGACGCAACTCGGTTAAACGATTGCCATTCAATTTCAGTTCGAGTAACTCGATTCCATCAAAAGCCTTAGCCGCTACCGTTTGAAGCTCACAGTAAGAGAGATCCAATTTTACGAGACCCGGTACCGTTTTGAATGCTTTATTATCAATCTTTTGTATAGGATTATGAGATAATATTAAATCCCGCAAAAAGGGAATATCTTGAAAGGTTCCCGAAGGAACTGATGTCAGCAAATTGTGAGACAAATCTAATTCGATCAAGTTCGTTAAACCCTTAAATGCTAAATCATCAATTTGTCCTATTCGGCAACTCCGCAGAAAAATACGCTGAAGGTTTAGTAAGCCCGATCTTAAAAAAGTCTCCCTTGACAAAATTTGTAGATTATTACCGGACATATTTAATACTTGCGTTGCAGAGTCTACACTTTCGGGTATGGTGATTAATTCCCGGTCCATACATTCTACAGTTTGCTTACCACCTTTCCATTTACAAGTACAAATTGTCGGACACGTGCCACTTGTCGCAAAGCACTCCTCAACTAATAATAATAACAAAGTGGTTAACAGTATAAACGTTGAAATTTGATGGTAACACAACCACATCGTTTTAATTAATGTTTAGTTTATTAACACATGCAATTAATTTTCATTCTTTAAATAGGAAGAATAACTTGAACTAACAAAAACTTTTAAAAAAATCAATAAAATTTGCAATATAAATTACGATTATTAAAAGATTATATCTAATTTATTCTTAAACATTCCTCTCGTAAAACACATTGCAACTACTCATTCGCTGTCCGCGCACATACTAACGAAAGCGCCTTCACCACTCTAGGCCCGCGCCCTCGCGCCCTTCTTACCGCGCCGACCCGTTGCGCACTGCTTCACAAGTAACCACCGCATCACCGTGGTACTGATTTTTGCTTCGACCCACAGAATGATACTTATTATTACAATCTTGTCCCTTACATGTAGAAAATCTTTGAGCTCATATTCGGTCTTATATTTATTCAAGGGCCTCCGTTTATGTTAACCCCGTTTGTGATCATTACAAACGTGAACAACGCAATTCTTTCCACTTGATTTGTACCCACATCTACAAAACATTTCTATGATTTAAATTAGACAGGAATGAATGAATGAATGGCATTCCAGTGGGTAACATAAAAATTAGAACACGAGTTTTGCATTCTCTCTTTAAACAACGGAATGCTTTGATGAAAGCTTCTAATTAAAATGATAGGACATTATTATTTTAAAATCTGCTTTAGTATTAAATTAAGAGATGTTAATTTGTAGGGAACCCGGCTTTTTTAATTTAACTTTAAAAATATTTAAATAATTATTACAAATTTGGAAAGAAATATTTGACGTTTAGAAATGCCGTACGAATATTAATATCCTAAAATACCTTTACAAAAACATTAAGAACCTGTAAACCTGTAAATTTACCCTCTTAGGGATTTATGAAAATTTACTTGTCATTATAATAACAAATCCTTGTTAACAATTCCTAACTTTTGAATATTAATGGTAATACGTAATATACTTAGAAATATTTGTGTAAATTAGGTCTAAAGACAAATGTATTTTCATGTACTTATGAATATTTGAGAACCGATAACATTTCGTTGAAAAAACTTGCTAAAAGAATATCGAGCGTTCCTCAAAAAGCACATTTAAAGGCTCATTTATTTAAATAGATTTATAAACATTTGAGTCCTAAGTACTATTTAGAATCCGAAAAAAATCTACAATCTGTTAATGTGCTATGCTTTGTAGAAAACTATTTTTGTTGGCAACAAACGTAATAATACAAAACTAAATATATCCCTCCAAGATTTGTGGAGTATTTTTGTTCCTGGCATGAAATACATCTGAGGCTAGTTCAATAGGTCAGGTAAAAATGCAAAAGATGGCGTTTTAAAAATAAAATCAAATTATTTTAATAAAATACTTTTTTCCAGATGGCGTCATACAAGTTTGGGAAATAAGAATGGGAAAAAGTGGTTTTCGCTTTCTAGTTAAATACTTTCTGTGTGGAAAAACAATAACAGAAACAAAACAAAGGCTTGACAAACATTGTCTGGGCACTGTTCCATCCATTAAATAAATTCACATGTTTAGTGATTTTCGTTGTGGTCGTGCGAACTTTCACGATGCTGAGCGATCTGGCAGGCTAAAAGATTGTTGAGTGAAAGGACGTTAGATTATGGAGGCATTACAGTGGTTTCAACTTTACAACGGCTTTGGAGTATCTTTTGAAACGTTTATACGTAATACATCTGAATTTTTGCGTCGATTTGCTACTCTTGACTAACTTACATACACCACTATATTTAGCAAACGAAAATTTAATCGAAACAATAAGTACCGGTTTAAGTGCGCGGAAGAAGGTAAAGTGTTGACATCGGCTTATAAAATCATGGTAACTGTTTTTGTCATGCTTACTCAATAATTTTCATAGATTAACTTCAAAAACCTAGAGAAATAATAGTAGAGTATTGTTAGGGCAGTTAAATGAAACCATTAGAGGCCATATTTGGCAAAAAAAACATTTGATTTCACTAGAATAATGCACCAGCACCTTCTTCAGCTACTATAACTACAAAAATACATGAATTGCATTCCAAAATGCTGATTTGACTCCGTCTGATTATTTTTTATTCTGTAACAGAAAAACCTGACTTGTTGGTGAGAAATTTTTATCCAGTGAAGCAGTTTACGCCAATGTAGACGCGCATTTTACAAACTTCGGTAAATCTTATTTTATTCAAAGCATTATATGTCTTGAATATCGCTGGAATAGGTATATTGAGCTGGAGAGGGACCGCGTTGAAAAGTAGAAGCATTTTACTTCGAAAAGGTAATTGTTTGTATAATTTTTACCCTGGTATCTGTTTTAAACATGCAGCTTGGGCTTAAAGTCAACTATTCCACTAATCTTCAACTAATATTGGTGCACAATTCACGGCGTTTTTTAAAAACAATTTTTGTTTGTGAAAATTAATGATTTTATCTGCTTTCTTTATAAAACTATTGTTTTATTCCATGTAAGAAAAATTATCGTCGATATTCGCCTTCATTTTCTTCAAATTATGCTCTACTACTGCCCAAAAGGATGGGAGTGTCACAATCAGTTCGAGCACTTAACGACTTTTTTGGCGAGGGTACAATTAGCGAACGCCAGTTCGCAGTAGCTTGTTCGTTTCATATTTAACGACACAAGCTTAAATGGCCATCCAAGAATAGGACGGCCATTGTTGATGTCATCAATTAAATACGATTAATGATCAGCAATATATTTACGAATTTAATAAAATAAATGTATATAAAAATTCATAGATATAAATAAAATAGTTTTAAACTTAAATAGTTAGAAACGTAATTTTAAGATTTAGGATAAGTAAAAAT
>JAHWXV010905730.1:0-11543 GCA_024586415.1 Phrixothrix hirtus
AATATGCTCATAAAATAATAATTTGTGAAAAATATGCATTTCATTATAAAATCTACAAAATATGCAAAAAATGCATATATATGCACTTTGCATATATTCCACCCCCTAGTCATCAGCTTCAAAACTTCATAGTGATGAAGTATAATTTCAGTTTGCATAAGATTTTATCCTTGCGCGAACTTTCCCCAGAAGCCAACTCAAGTTGATTTAACGATATAACCCAACCCTGCATTATGCAAAATTTTATTGTAGTCCATCTGAATCCATTCTCGCTAAAAAGATTTAATTTATATACGTAGCTTTCGCTTCTTGATCACTACACCACTGAACTTTCCTGTGTGCTTTTTATGATATTATGCACGTATTTGGGGAATGTGTTCCTAATTTGCTGTCACGACTATACTATGCTGCTTCTTACTTCCATAGCTCTTGTATATCAACTACTCTGTAGCTTTCTATAAAGCCTTATGTTATGTAACTCCTTAGCCAAGAATTTGCCATTAAATTTACGCTCGTGTTATGTGTATAATCACTCTGATACAGATAATCATATATTTACCTTGCATTCTGTAAAGCAGTTCAAGATGATACAAATTTGCAGGTGGTAACACTGTAGAATCAACAAAACCTTATATTGCGTTTAAGTTAGCATCTTTATATTGAGCATTAACGTACACCTTTTTTGGGTTCCCTTTAGATATTTGTAATATTTGTTCACAAATAGATAGAGCAAACAAATATCAAATATCAAATTTGTTGATCCTTCACTGCCTTATGATAAAGTTTTGCGCGTTAGCCATGCCTCAAAGGATGCGTCTCGTAAACTCAGTGGCTCTATACCAATTATTTGTTGTGTATGTAAGGAATCTGCGGTTTCATTGACATTTTGTTACGAAAACTGTAAATTGACATTCTCACATCTCAACTAAATTATGTTCTTATGAACATTGTATCTGGTATCTTGTATCTTGTATCTTTTGGATGTTAAATTCACCATCTGATCGGGATAACATTCTTTGCAGTCGTGAAACTAACATCCCTGAAACTGATAAACTGTATTGTTCAGCTTGTCGAAACTATCAGCCAGGATACCTTAAAAGAAGCTAACCATTTTCCATTCCTTACGTATTGAATTGCTATTCCTTAATAATAACCGATCCAAGTTAGCCACCTAAGAGCTATTGTAGACTATTTGTTTGATAATCTATAACCCCCAGGACGAACAATTCCGATAGTGTCTTCTTCTATAAAACTACGCCTATAAACGAGACTGCCTGCAACAGCCACTTGCAACTACCTCTAAAAGAGTCGAAACAATTTTCAATAGTGTGTCTCATCTAAAATTCGATACATGCCCTTCTAGGTCTAGTAGCATCTTGAATACAGTACTCTGTACTACCACATTGCATAGAAAATACCGCTCCTCGTTTATATTCAATTGTATGCTACTCTACAAAGCCCTACCATATTTTAGAAGTCATACAATCTGCACCATAGTAATGTTGTTCAGAGAGAGGTCCAGTATAATTTTAATTTCCTCTAGTGTTAAAAGTATGAGAGAAATAACCTTTACGAGCAGCAAATTTAAAAGTTTTAGTTAATATATTTAACGGTAAAGGTATAAAATTTACTGTCTATAAACTTAACTTTGCCATCAGTAAATAACATTATTTTTGTACTGTTTGAAATAGCTTCTGAACCCCACTTGGTTTGTTCCTCTATTAATTGTTTTAAAATGAAACGAGCATCATACCCCTTCATGTGCTGGGAAAGACATATAACTGTATAACTGTTAGGGCTCAATTTCTATATTTACTTTAAAAATTCGAGGACAGGTAGTAACCTTGAAGGTGTGTTACGGCAAACCACAATTAATATGCGAGTGCTCTATTGTTTGATTATTTCAACATTAGCCACAAACGTTCTGCGGTACACATAAATATGGTTTGTCCAGAAAAGCAGCGAGTTTACCTTCAGCTTCAGTCTCCTGTTGACACTCGAAGTCATAAAAAATGAAAATAACCTATATATTTTTTGAATTCGCCAGGTTGACCATGTAATATAAATACCCGATGGAGTTTCTAACACAGCAAGCATTGCCGGCCACTATATAAAGCTTTTACCTTTATTTACCCTAAAATACTAATCTTGTTGAATCTCACTACGTTTAATAGCCAATAAATGTGTACTAAATCTTTCATAGTATAAAACAAATTCTACGTTTACTTGCTTGTCACATATAATGTCTTAAGACTCCTTTAGCTTCGAAGTTAACACAGTAAGCAACATTTACAAATGAAGCATAACATTCTTGGGTAAAATTACCCATGTAATTAGGACCACCACCTGTAATATCACAGAACGCGTATATTTTATTTATCTCGGAGGCAACGAAAATTGTTCTAAACTGGGTAGAGTTTCCACTTTTTGTTCTTTTTATTTTTTAAAATTATAAACTTCCCTGATCAATGCCACTCGTTCAATAAATTCAAATAAATATTAACATATAATCAATAAATTTTACTCTTTTGATAATTATGGACCCACACACGTTTTAAGCTAATCAGACAACATTGACTTATTTCCCCAATTCTTATGAGAAAATGGTTCATAAGCCATCAATTTAGGTTTATAGGAGGAATATTGTTTTAAGTTTCTAATCTTACTATGTTTTTTAGTAACATACACGACTTCTTCTCCTATCGACTTTGTTTAATTTATAGTGATCCTCAAATATCCATTTTTTTACTCGGCAACGCAACTTTTAAACTGGATATATGCACAACCGAGCATAACTTCAACGTTCCAGTGGTTTTAGCTTTGATCCAATTTGAGACTGTTTAAACGTTTTAAAACACAAGAAAAAGTTATAAATCAAAATTCTCATATATCCCAAATCAAAACAACATTGTACCCACACCCCTTCAATGTGTCCTTAAATCACTTGGTTAGTTTTCTATTTTCACCTATCTTTACTTGTTAGTGCATAAACTCAACCCTTCCTCCGAATAGCGTGTTATTTTGATAATTGTCTTTTGTAGTTTTGATCCAGTTAATTTTTCCGTCTCTTTACCTCCATATAACGTACCTTTATAGTAACTGTCCTTTCGTAGCCTTAATTTTGCCACTCCTCGCGGCTTTTCCAAATAATGTTATTTTATAATAATTGTGCTTTCGTGGTCGAAATCCTGTCAACTCTCACAGTTACTAAAACTCAATCAAACTTTGTAAATCGATTTAGTTTAGTTCTCTTGCTTTGTTGGTGCTTCAGCTTAACTCTTTCTACCTGATAACATATTTTTTTAGTAATTGCCTTTCCTATTTTCAATCCAGTCAATTTCTGCTTCTATTTGCTTCCATATAACGTGCCAATATAATAATTGTTCTTCTGTAATCTTAGTCTGTCACTCGGTGTGGCGTACAAACTCAATTAAATTTTTTAAATTAATTTAATTTATTTCTCTTGCTTTGTTGTTGCTTGAGCTTAAACCATTCCTAAAGATAATGCGATTTTATCATAATTCTTATATCTATCTTATATTCAACGCCCCTTTTTACTGAATTTCAATAACAACCTCCACTTTGTGCTGATTTTTAAACCATTTTCTTCACCACACAATTGAATTTACATACTCATCGCTAAATGTAAATGATTTTTATAAATAAAAATTTAGTATTTTTTTACTAAATTTGACCGCTTGCACGCTTGTCGCAAAATTTAGTACAACAATATATATATATATATATATATATATGGAAACACTTAATAATAATACAATTATAATGCAAACTCCTATTGGCGATTGTTGTATACTACATTGGTATGATCCTGCATATAATTTTGTAATAAGCCAATGTATTCCCTATTGCCGCCATTACTTAAGTCGACCACATCATTGCGACAAAGTCTAGCAGCCTACGGACTCAATTGTGGGGAAAAGTCAACTTTCAGCAACGCTGCTTCTCCAGACTCTAGCGAACGCTAATGCTCTAGCTAAACACATATTGTCTTAATTTCTCGCAACTAAAATTCCTTGCCGCTGCTGCAAAATGATTCCTAGTTAACACATGTTAGGCATTCGTAGCATTTCTTTTCAATATGTATGATGATAATATCTGCAGTGGACGTAGGACATGTCTCTAGAAAAATAATCTGTTCTAATATGTCCTTCATAACGTCTGTTGGCAATGGATATGCTACTGGAAAGCTAGTTACAGCATACAGGTTGGTTATGCACTTCAGAATTTTGTAATATTAGACCAATCTGATTAGTAGGTGTCACATTGCCAATAATTGTAGTTAAAAGTTTTGTAAAAGCATTCCGTAATAAAGGTTTATACTTTCTCGCAATCTGCTTTCAAGTAATTTGCAAAGTCAAATTTGTAGCGTGGAAATTTCAAATCAAGGTTTAAATGGTAGCTATGTGAAATTTAACGGAAAATTTCTTAACGCTCTGGTAGGTATTAAGGGTGGAAAACTTTAGATGATCTTCTTTATAAACATGTCACCTCTGACTTTAGTTTTGTTTTGAGTATCAAAGAATAGAAACTATTGGAAATTATTTGAGAGAAAATGTAACCGGTTTAATGGTATCATCTGTCTACTGCAGCTTAATTTGGTTTTAAAACTCTTAAAAGAATTAAGCATCAAATTTTTGGCTGCACATGAAAATTTAGATCGCAAAATTTATCCAAAAGCGTATTCTTTGTGGATAGTTTGTCTTAATGTGGGATTGTTGGAAGAAGAAAAGAAAGTTAGTATGCCCTAGAAAATCGTTGCTTTGGATTTGTTTGTTCCCTTCCTAAGATCTTCTTAAGGCTATCCTTCCTATTAGTTCTAACAGACTGGTTTACAAGTTACACTCCTACAACTACAGCAAGCTGTACAGCAACGACTGTAAAGTTAATAGGGGAAAATGTTTTCCTGGTCTATGGAGTCACACAATTTACTTTATTCCAATGTAATTTATATTTCAATTGTAAATATGGATTGATAGAAGCAGTAATAAAAACGATATCGTCGATGCGCAGACTTGAAGAAAGGAGTGCGGCGTATATTGCCGTGCATTTCGGCCTGTCGTTTTATGGCGATAGAATTATTGTGGTTAGCAATTACTTGTTCATTTTTTACAAACAAATATGGTGATTTTTTTTAAGTCAAGAGGAAAAGACCAAAATGTTTGCGCTATATGTTGTCATACTTGACGGTAATTCTTTTTCTTAATTTTGAGTTATACCACAGAATAATTAATCTATTGTCTTACTTTTAAAATGGGTATTACAGTTGTACCTAATTTTGTTGGTGATGTGTAAAAAATCAACATCCAAGTGCACTTAACTGAATAACATGCTTGACTTATATTTTGCACATTAGATTGTTTGTTTCAGTCCAGAATAAAGCTCTTATCGCCCAATTTACTTTTTTGTGCAAACCAAGAAAAGTAAGTGATACATATGGCAAAATATCATCTAAATAAGCAACAAATTTATCTTTATATTGCGCAATATATAATTTTTGTGGAATGCTTATGTCAAGTATCGTAATGAAATCTACTTTGAGATTCTGAATGAATATTCTAAATTTGAAGTACATATTCCCTACTTTTAACACTCTATGAATCAAAAATGAAGTTTCATTAATTAAGTAAAGATTATCTTTTCCAAGTTGTATATTTTATTATTTTAAATTTAGAGTTTTGCCTGTGTCACCATATTACTGGTTAACGACTTAACATGTAAAGCCAATACAAATCTAATGTTTTAGAATGGCGTTTTGACTTTCAACACACTTATCACTAACTCATTAACTTGCTCCATACTCACGCTCGATTATTAGCGTATATACAAGGGTTCACCAGGTAATTCCACCTTTTCCTAGACGTTTACACTTTTTGTATAACACCTAGTTGTAACGCTTAGCGTAAAACTAAACGATTGTAATATAGTTCGCAAATTACTATTGTTGTAAGGACCCGTTTTTCTAAACATTACATTGAACAAGCCAACGCTGGACTGACGAAATTAAGGCCTATCGAGAAATTTTCTTCAAAGAAGCCTGTACGTTTTAAATTTTAATAACTGTTATATTGTTTTAGAGAGTAGGCTTAAATTTTCAACAAAAAATGTATTATTGTGGTTTACATCTTTAAATTTAATAAATAATAGTATTTCATTGAATTCTATTCAATTACATATGTATGTGGCTAGGGGCCACCGAAAAATTTCCGTGTGCAATAATCTGGCGCTAGAACACGCCTGTTATTCCCCAGAATTAGCATTTTTACAACTAACTGTATATAGAATTCAAAATACCTGAATTAGGATAAAAATAGACAAAGGATAAGGAGTAGTGAACTACATTGTAACAAACAGGATCTGTATAATTAAAATTTTCCAATAAAAACTAAACGCCTCAAAATGCATGATGAACATCAAAGGTGTGCACTTATGACATATCTTACCTTTTTGCTTGGAAATTAATTTCAACTAGAAAAGCAGTCTTGTTAAATGTGTTCCACTTATTTCTTATAGTAAAAATTCTGATTATATAAATTTTATCTGTAACCACCTAAGCTTACAATCGGCACTACCTAATGGTATACTGTGTTATAAAATCTAAAACATGGACTTATTATTGGTCCCTTTCCCTTCAGTTCTGCCTTGTTTTCGTTTGCTCACTAATACAAAATCGTTAATAAAAATTTCGATATATTAAATTTTCTATTCTCCAAGGGTTTATCATAAATGTTAACGGCTTTCAATCCATTGTTGGTTACCTATTAGGTAGTATTGAGCAGTTTATTAAATTACTTTGTTACGTATTTGATTTCATGTAATTTTTAAGTTTTAGTAAAGGTAGCCAATCTAATTCCATACGATATTATTTGAATAATCCTGAGAACAATACCCTTTTCGCTGGTCACAATATATTTCCTGTCCCGGCTCTCTTTACCTGTAGGTAAACCTTTATGTTTACTTTTACAATACTTATTTTAAAATGTGTTGGTCGTAACAACTTTATTTACAACCAATTTCTGTGCCATTAAGTAACAATAAAATGAATTCTATAGATTTACATAAACTTCAAATAAAAAAAAATTAAATTAAAATTATGCAATCAGGAATCTTATATCTACAATTAGAAAGTTCCAACAAAGAAACAGTTACACAATTAATGCAATCACTTTTTGGATAGGTCTCTTAGAGCGATTTTCCTACAAAATAAAAACAATGCAGTTGAACGAACTTTGAGGACTAAGGTATTTAAACAACAGGTTGTAAGACTAACGTTTATATTTCAAATTAAAATAATTTTACGGTAAATGGTTTTTGTAAGTTTCTCTTTGCTTTGTTATAAAAATTTGTATTAGATTTGAAGCTTTTAAAACATTCACATACGTTTTAAATTCTTGATTGGTTATTATCTCGATTTTGATAATATTTCTTCGTTCTGGTTAGTTTGTATTTTCGGTGGTAGGAAATACGCTAAAAATTCGTTACTTGCCGGAGTTCTGTTTCGCAACCTTCCCCTGGATAATGGATACCGTAATTTCGTAGGAGGCTTTGAGTTTTTTATATTTTATTACAACCAAAGTCCTTTCTTTGTAGAAATTTTTATTTGATCCAATTAGTTTGTGTCCCTTCGATTTTTAGTTTGCTTTTTAAACTAGGGATTTTTATATCTCAACTCACGGTATATAATGGTACACTTCTTAACTTTTTGAAACTTTATTTTATAATCTGAGAAACTTCATGTTAAACATAGAAATACAGCCAGGGAATTTTTATTTATAATAATTTTAGAAATTTGAAATAGGTATTAACTTATTTCAATTTTCTATGTGAGAACAGACTAATTCCTATTTTTAATTGCGAGGATCTAACACCATTATTTCCTTTGATTTCTTTAATTACTGTAAGCACTCGTGAAAATCTATATTGCGTGAAATAAGGTAATCAATTTGATTAAGAAAAACTTCAATTTATAAATAAGCTGTTAAAAATATAAATGTAGAATGTTTATGTTGGTTCTTTATTAAATATGTATATTACATTACATTCCAAAATATACTGGCATGTAGTGCCCCGCAAAAAAGGAACGGAATGTGTAGCTTTAAGGTTTTGTATGAATTTCGCCTAAGTTTCAAATATTTATTATACTTTGCTAAATTGAATTAAATTTATTATACAAATTACGTAAACATAATTTAGAGGTAGAATATTCTTTGCAATATCTTACTTATTGTATTTTTAAAGCGATGCGAAGGATTGTCGAATATAAATATATATTATCATGTTAAGGTAATTTAAAACTTTAACTTGCTCATTTAAAAAGCTTTATTGTATATATCAGTAAATTGTATTAAACAAGTTTAATGGAAATGCCTCAAATGATAGGAAGACTACACTTTAGCACTGAAATCGTAGTTCTAGAATGTTTCTCAAGTATCAATTGGAAATCAGAACCAAGAGCTAAATTGAGTATTTCATTAATAATTGTAATTGAACCACCTTGATGTAGACCAATTGAAGCAGTTCAATTGAAATGAATGATATTTCAGTAAACTAGGTACTTGAATATGTTGTCAGTTAAGTCACGTATATCAGATGACTATTTATGGGTGAATAAGTGATAATTATAGATATTCTGAGAGGTGTTGAACGTCTAGTATAGATTACGTAACATTCAATTTGTGCATATACATAATTGATTATGCTGCAATGCTTGACAATAATAGTCTTACAAGTTTAATTTATTTTCACTAGTTTTTATTTTTGTATTCTAAACGATAGCGCAAAATAGAAATCAAATTAGTAACTATAATTATTCAAACATTAAAAGGTATTTTATAAATAGAGCTCGATGATAATGTTTGTTAACACAAAAATATTTCTCTCAGGGTGGGTTGCATACAACCCAATTAAATATGTAATTACGTTAAATACTAAATTGACATGCAGATACTACTCTTGAAATCTGATTTGTTAAAGGTGTCCTCGTCACCTAAACTAATGGGTTGATAGATTTTATTCTAATAAAATATTTAATTGACCTTTATGCAATCGGCCCTAAGAAACTTTATCCTTTTAATTAAGTTATTCCAGTAGTTTAAAAGTAAAATCTCAAAGTTACGTAATGAATGCGTTCGAAATATAATTGCCTTTCGTATATGTGACATTGTTCCATATATAACTAGAATTTGTCAATTTAGTTTGTATCACTTCCCAAGAATCAAAGCAAGGATTTAAACTGGACACTAATTTATCGTTTATAAACCGAAATAAACAAGCATTTCTAAAGCACATCTTCAAAGTCAAGCAGATTACGAAGATAGTCGTTTGAATAGGAGACTGTTTGTTACCTTTTACAGAATTAAACTTGTGATCTTAATAGAGTGTTGATACCAATCCTAATGTCCTTATTTCACATACCATACCAAAACCTTTTTGAGATGTGCAAGTATAAGAAAATGTAATTTTTTCTTATTAGTGCTTGTTCCTTTAGTTAATTAATTGCGAGTTGATAGTAGTGCAAAACATAACACATTCCGAATATTTCTTATATCGTTCTAGTTATACACACACACGCAAAAGCAATTGTTTTATATTTAAGTAATTTTATACTATTGTAAAAAATAAAGATAATAATATTAATACAAAATTATAATCAATGCAACAACGTTTATTGTATTCTCTTCGAACAATTACATGTATCGATTGATACTATAATAATTCTCACGGTAATTATTCATTTTAAATTAAGTTTCATTAGATTCAAATAAAAAGTGAAATAGCATTGTAAATTAATTTATTAGTTGTTATGTTCACTAGTTGTAGTTAATTAAAGTATGCCAATTACTAGCTGTATTACTTAAAACTTATAATTACTAGTATAACTCTCTTGCTCGATGCGGAACTTTTAATTGAACACTATTTTTATTATTATTCTGCTGTTAATTTAATAAAGCTAAATTTCTATTCAGTCATTTACATATGTAAAACATTTCTGTCATATCTCTAAATTTATTCAAAATTATCGCGTAATTATGAATGTTATTTAAAGCAACCTTTGCCTTTATCAAATATACTCGTAATTTTATGGAAACATTTTTGTTACTAATTCTGGTGGTTTTATTTAACTTTAATTAATGTTAACCGGACAATAATACAAATTTTATATCGTTTTATATAAATAGATGACAGGAACCTTAGCTGAAGGAAATTAATAAATGTTAATCTGTCAACATCACACCTTATAAATTAGATTAATTTAGACTACATAAAATACAAAGCGCGCATAAAGTGAACTAATAGTTCTAATTCTACTCATTTTGACCTATCCTGTTAATGACGTCATCATTTTTAATGATATAGTATATTTCTTAGTCTATGTCTGGATACTACTCTTACCTTTTCAACACCTGCACACTTGATGTTTTTATCGTGAACAATTCTTGAGTATTTACATTTTTATATCGTTCAACAAAATGTTTAGAACACTAAGATATTATATTGGCAACATTGACAATTACTGCCGATAAAATTGTAATATTATCAGGTATCAGGTAAACGTTTTGAGAATTTGTTATAATAGTAAATAAATTGTTAATCGGTCACATTCAAAATGGTTTTAATTACTACACTTACTATTAATAGTGTCCTTTTCTTAAATATAACTGTAAATACCTCAAAAACCGTTATAAATGAAAGTACCGATTATGAATTTATTTAAAGTCTTCAATAAAAGTATTCAACAATAAGTTAAGAAATATAGTATTCTAATTAAAAAAATCTGGTGTGAGACAACACACGACTTTGTCTTACACATTTTAAATTTAATTTGAATCTATTGACGTTAGTGACTTTCCCATACACCTAAATTGTAAACTATAAAATTAATTTAAAAGCATAAGTAACTCATCCATTTATAATTTCCATTATACATGTACTAAGAGATTTATAATTAAATTTTGAACTCATTTAGAGCAAAAATAATTTATAGATTTAAATAAAAAGTTCTTAAGTAAGTATGTAAATAATGCACACAAATCATTGAAATATTAATTTATTTTTATTTTGAGGACAATAATTGGGACGGTCACCCATCCATGTTATTAGCCAGACAAAACCTTGCTGAAACTCTAGAGATTTTTCTCAATAACTCACTTCAACGAATTTTCTCAAAAAAACCAATTAGTTTATGTAATATAGTATTACAGGCGCAAGAAACGTGGCGAGTTTAAAAAAATTGTTACAGCCGTTTTCGGAAAAATTGCAAAAAAACTAAAAATTATAACAATAAAGTGACACTCACGGCCATTTGATTTTAACAAAATTCTTACACGGAAGTTCTAAGGCGGTAATAAACTTTTATATAAAATTTCACTTTTCTACGACGTCTGGTTTTCGAGGTATCCTGACCACATGCCTACATACGTACACAAGGCACATACACACACACACACACACACACACACACACACACACACACACACACACACACACACACACACACACACACACACACACACACACACACACAC
>JAHWXV010905813.1:0-10476 GCA_024586415.1 Phrixothrix hirtus
ATGGCACAACTTTGCAGTACACATCCAATATTTGTTTAAAAATTTAAATTATCTGCCAACTTTCTTATTTGAATGTAATTTGTGCACAGCAGCTCCACTACTAAAACCCATCGTGGCTTTTGTAAGCTTGGATGCAATGTACTCTGTGTGCAAATAAATTATTATTACTGCTACACACATTTAAATTGATGAATCCGAATTGGTAGAATTTTATAATTTTTCAAAAGAATTTGTTTTACCTCATCTTCGTGTCTACTTCGTCTTCACTTTCAAGAATTTCATTCACACCCTGTGATAGGATCGAGATCCAAGGACAAAATGCTGTAAAAAAATATTCAAGTATTATTGAACAGATGTACATTAACTGAGCGCTGACTATACTTATCTGTGGTTTTAGTACAAGATATGTAAACCAAAAATAAAATTAATCAACAAATAATACCAAAAATTTAATATAAATCAAATATATCTCCCCTCATGACAAAAACACAAACAGTAATAGCTTTGGTTATGTAAATTTTTGATGATAAATGCTGGTATTATTATAGCATGATTACATCATTTGTCATAGTTTTTTTAACGCATGCTTAACTTAATCACACATTTACTGCATTCTAGACTATTTATATCTACGAAAAGTGAAGTTGCCTTTTTTCCTAAATAAAGATGAGCAACTGCGAAGTTACGTTTCAAAATCTGGCCCTAAAGCTATAATTGGATGAAGCATTTTCTTAGTCATCCCAGTAAAACAAATAGTACCAAAACTTTTATACTGTTCATTTCGGTCAGATGACTAGAAGAAAGCACACAGTTCTGATGTGACCATAACCTAAGAGAGTACATCGAATAAAACAGTTGGTCATTAACATTACATACTATTTGCCTCTAAGACATTATAAGCATCTACGGATATACAGTTAAATTAGGTACAAGTGGAATGTGAAATTGACTTTGAAACGTCGACCACAGAAGAACATTTGAGCAATCTCAGAATTTAGTAAACATTATCTTCCGTTAAGAATACAAAATCGGTACAAAAATATTTGTTCTCACCCTTTCAAACAGAAACTTTAAAAATTAAATGTAACATGTTCTCCTGTATAAAATTCATTTGGCATTCAACGTGTTAATACCTAAACTGTCAACTTGTTACACGTAGAATCTATAATTTTTTTGGTTATGAGACCTGAAAGTGTTAATCTTTATAAATAATAAAGAAGCTTGAAGACGAAAAAGTGTTATCGTTAAGTATTTGATGCATTTAATGGTTCGTCACATTTTTCTGTACTTGATAAATAGTGTAGCAACTAAGTTTTACTAAAAAGTTACTACTCTAAACAAGTTCTACAAAATAAAAAATATGTGTTTTAAATTTAACGGGAAGAACTTAAATATTTTAAAGTTTGATATTACCACCTTGTAGGTTCGAACCTTTCCAGAATTCTTTTTTAAATTAAACTCTCAATTTACTGTTTGCATGTCACAATTTATACTAAATTCATTTTGTGCCTGTTAACATAAATGATATACCGGATGGTGACTCATAAAGCTGAATATAGGGAATGCAATGTTTTTTTTACTTATACTTTTATTATCTCCCCACTTGATTTCAATAAATATGAAAGATGGGTGTCCTAACGATATAATAAAATATTCGTATCTAAAAGAAATTAATTTAAAAATTAAAAAGAAGTCCCTAGATGCGATTTGAACATCGAACCGCTGGTTCTATTAAAATTGATTAAAATCGATAACTTGGAATTAGTTAATAATATGTAAATAAACTTAGTCTTATTTTGTAGAACTTTTAATTTTAAACATATTTTACATTTACATATTTACTATAAAATCAATCGGGGAGATAACATATGCATAAGTAGAAAATAACATTGAATTCTCTACACTCACCTTTATGAGTTATCACCCGGTATAACAAAACAAAACCTCATTTATACACTGAATTTTTTTTAAATGAAAAAATAGTCAACACAATGACAACTTTTATGCACCTAAAATTATAGCATAATTTCTAAATTGGATCGACCAAGATTTTCACCTAGGTGTGACAAGTTCTTACTGATGTCTGGTGAACTTGCAGATTTGATAGAATTTTTAACGATTGTTAAGGTATTAAACTTTCCATTTGCAAAATTCAAATTAAACTGATAATGAGGTTACGACATTTTAAAACAAATTAGTCATTCCTCCTGTTGGCACATTTAATTTGATACGTTATCAGGTAATTCGGACATGCTTTCTTTATTAAAACATTATTTGTTCAGAAAATAAACAGAACACTCATAACTATTAGCATCGCTATTTTTGGATAATGTGAATGATGTAGGTTAGGGATCGACAACCTTTTTCGTAAAGAGCCATTTTTAGAATTATAGTTCCAAAATAATACTTATGTAGCTGCAAGTCAGTAACTTGGATACAAAATATATGCAATTATATGCATTAAAACCTCCACTGTTGAAGTCTTATGACAAATTACTTCCTGTGCTAACATGGTTTTGTTGAAATTAATCCGAAATTTTTAAAAGTTTGCTTCAAAATAACATATTTTTTATGAAAACATAATAACAATTAGGGAAGAGACGCATGACGAGTTTAGACGTCATGCACTGTGCCATTAAATTCTTACTTGCTGGTGACATTTCTAGACATCACCAATATACGAGGGCTATCCAGAAAGTCGATTACGTTTTGTTGTAAAACAAAACACAGTACAAGAAAAAAATTTATTATATACACTTGAAAGCGGCACCGAAATACTACTTTTCAACGTAGCCACCATACAAATTTAGGCACTTATCATAGCAGAACACAAGCTTTGAAATTCCATTGTCATAAAATTATGCCGCCTGAGACAATTAGTCACGTCCTCCCTCAATTCCTCATCGTCATCAAAGCGTTGGGTTGCGAGCCATGACTTCATCTTTGGGAAGAGCTGGAAGTCGCTGGGTGCAAGGTCTGGGCTGTATGGTGAATTAGGTAAAACTTCCCACTGAAAATCTTCAAGGACTTGTCAGGTGCGATTCGGCATGTGTGGCCGGGCATTATCGTGAAAAAACAAAGTATTTGAACTCAACTTCCTCTACGCTTGTTCTGAATCGCTATTCTTAAATTTTGCAAAGTTTGGGAATACCTCTCAAGAGTTTATTGTTGTTCCATGTTCAAGGAAATCAATAAGAAGCACAGCTTTCTTATCCCAAAAAACAGTTGCCATAGACTCCATAGATTGCAAATTGGTAATGCAGTTTACATGTTTGACCCATGTCTCGTCTCCCGTTACGATTCGGTCCAGTAATGAGTCGCCATCTTTGTCGTAAGAGTCCAGAAATGTTAATGATGTTGCCATATGCTGATTCTTGTGCTTTTCTGTCAGGAGTTTTGGGATCCATCCTGCACAAAATTTGTTGTATCCCAGTTTCTGAAAAATAATTTCAAGCAACAAACTGCGTGAAATTTGTGGAAAACTGAGTGAAAGCTCTGTTATTGTGAATCGGTGGTTTTCTCTAACCTTTTGCAACAATTTCATCAGTCACAATGCTTGGTCATCCACTTCGCTCTTCGTCGTGTACATTAGTTCGGTCATTTTTAAACCTAATGCACCATTGACGCACACCACCTTCAGTGATAACGTTGTTCCCGTACACCTCACACAGTTGTCGGTAACAAAATCCTTATTACAGATCACAACTCGCGGGATTTTCTATTGCGGTACACATTTCAAACTGTTATTGTGAAATAACGGGGAATGATACAAACCTCACGCTAACACAGCTGGATGATGACTGAGCCAAGAAACGCGCAGACACCAAGATGGGCATGCTGCGCACGCTCAAAATGACTATAGACAAAAACGTAATCGACTTTCTGGATAGCCCTTGTAATAATCAAAACTTTTTAAATTTATGTAATAAAATGAATGTTATGTACAATTGCATATAGTATTTCTATAGACGAATCTTATTGAATTTCACGATCAGAAATATCTTCACTAATTTCTTCATTATCTGCAACATTCATGTTACTTTCAAAATCAAAATTATCACATCAACGGAATTAAGCATAAAAGTAGGACCTTTTGTATCATTATCAGAGCCATACAATAATTTTTATAATTCCAAGTCAGTTTCAAGATCTTTATAAAAGGCTTTAGCGGCTTTATGCAGTATTTTTGGTTTAGATAGTCCCGCTACATTACAGTGCTGAGTAAATACTAATGCTTAGAAATGAAATAAAGCGAGGAACGTATATATGTGGCATACGCACTACCGAAAAGTATATGATGTGTAAACACATCATCAGCAGTGAAAGTGTTAAAAGAACCGCATGCAGCTCCAGAGGAGCAGGTTGCCGATCCCTATTGTAGACAGAGTTTTACTAATTAACCGATAAGTGGTACAGAAGTTGCAGACAAGATGTAAATTAAATTTCTTAGATGTTAGGAATGAGTGGTATCTGCACTTTTGTCCCATATTATTCTAGATAATTCCGATATGGTTATAAAATGCAATAATTATATTTTTGAAAATAAAAAATTATTTACATATAAAGTAGCAGTAAAACAAGACAGTTCCTTTGAACAATGCCGGGAGGATACTATTTTCAATACCGACTGCTGTCAACCAATCATACCAAGTATGTAAATATGAAACCGGGATTTGCCTATAGATGGCCCTAGTTACCGTTAAGCCACGTCAATGGCGCCATTATCTTGTTGACATCCTGATGAAGATTTTCAACTCACAACAATACAAGTTTCATACAACAGCATAGTTTGTAATAGCATTAAATATGTCGAACTTTGTGCCTGAAACAGCGATTTGTGGACAGCATTGACTTTTCTGTTACCATTATCGAAACTTATGACGAGCATGCTCTTGGTAAATCACAGTTCTTTGAGTGGTTTAAAAAATTTAAAAGTGGCAATTTTGACATGAGAAACGAAGAACATGGAAGACCACCAAAAAAATTTGAAAACAGTGAATTGCAAGAATTGTTGGGTGAGGATGACACTCAAACACAACAACTCGCGGATCAATTAAATGTGACACGAGAAGGCATCTCTATACTTTTGAAAGCCATGGGAAAGATTCAGACGTTGGGAAAATGGGTTCCACATGGATTGAATGAAAGACAGCAGGAAAAAACTGAAAAACCACTTGCAAAATGCTGCTTGCCAGGTACACTTCTCCATCAAATTGTGACTGGCGATGAAAAGTAGATATATTTGGAGAACCCTAAGCGTAAAAGATCATGGGTAACTCCAGGCGAACCATTGACATCGACTGCAAAACAATGAGCTGCTAAAACCTTGTAATGAGTCAAGATTTGAGTTATTATTATATTAATTCATAAATTAATATAAGCGGTAAAATACCTGTTCAAATATTTTTTATCTAGGTACGTTTGAAAATAATTTGTATGCAAAAGGAATCAGTTTAAATAGAAATAATTTGTTAAAAAGAAAGTAGTTATAAAAAATTAGATTGGCAGCGATAAATGTAGAACTAACTAAAAATATGAGTGGGGTAGATTGGTAGGAGAATGATAGTTAGTTAGTTTGTAGTTGGTCAGACGACACGAGTGGCGACTGGCGCGAGATCAATGTTGTAAGCGTATAGCGCCATATTGAAATTGTGAAATACAATTGTTTAAAAAGGTATAATGTGCCTTTATTGCTAAAATAAATATTATTTAGTGCGTGTAAGTGGTAAAAGTATACTTCACCAGTAGTGAAGAGAAAATCCTATAAATTTAGGAAATTCCATTAAGTGTCATATCGGTAAGCTGATGATATTTATAATGTTAAACAACAAATCCTTTGGTGATAAAATCGAGAAGAAACAAATGATTTTAATATTTAAATGGAAATCTGGGTACCAATTATCCAATAGTTAACGAAATCTGGAAAAGTATACATAACAAAAAAATTACCAGAAACAAAGCAATTACTTGTATAGGTAAAATAAATTATTAAACTTTCATTGTAGAATTATTTAAAAGTCTAATGAAAATTGACAAAAATCTCTGAGTCAAAGTAAAATTCTGGAAGTGCCCAAACTTGAAAGCGCTAACGCAGGTGTTCGAGGTGTAACGGTAAATCCCCAATAAAAAACAATCCAGTGGCATATCGTGGAAAGGTATTTTATGGAACATTATTTTAATTTTGATTAGCTTTTAATACGTTTTTCATATCTGAAAACACCCCACTTAATAGTTTTTATATACAGTCAGTCAAAAAGAAGGTGGGATCTTTTCGGAAATTATTTTGTATGGTGATAACAACTTCAGCAACTATGTCCTGTTGGTAAAATGTTGCCTTAGTTGTGGAATTCCGCCTTAGTATTTAAGTTAGCCTAAGTAATCGACTTTGGCCTTTGTGTTTATTATCGCCTTTGTGGTGGATCTTTGCATTTGTGAAATACCTATTTGTTTTTTCATTTAGAATAAGTTGCTATATGAATTTTGATCATATGTTTGAATGCCGATTCTCTTATCAGTGCAATCTGTAAAGGGCCCTTAGTTATTTGAAAATTATTCTGAGTTATGATGAAAATACTTCTATTTGTAATAAATTGAATTCTTTTGCTAAATAAATATTTTTTGCTTTGAGTCAATCAAGTTTATTTTGACTTGGAATAATCAGGTATTGATTGTTGAATTAAATACGATTTATATAAATTCTGGAAGGTTAATGGTTGTACCCTGTAGAAACAGAGCTATCTCATAGCATGCCGAAGCAAAGAACCCAAAAGTAAACGGTAAAGTATTTTCTTATGTATAAATTAAAATTTGGCGCACCAACGTTAAGCTTTGTAAACTTTGCAAACATTAAAACTGTTATAAGTTGTCAGCCCAATGTGGGGCCATCAAAACCCAGTAACCACAAACCGTTACAGTTGTCACCCAACTAAGGGGCTTGAATCGTACGAAAACAACCAACAATCAAAGGAATTGGTATATAAAAAAGTAAAATAAATAAGAACCCAAAAGTAAACGGTAAAGTATTTTCTTATGTATAAATTAAAATTTGGTGCACCAACGTGAACTGTTCGAGAATCCCAAACCGTTACAGTTGTTAGCCAACGAGGGGACTTTTAAAAACCCAGTGACTCCAAACCGTAACAACCTGACCAAACCATTAATACTAAATGCTACCAACAACAAATGATCAATTTGAATCAAGCTTTGCATGAAAAATGACCAGAATATAAAAACAGGCAAGACAAAGTGATTTTGCTTCATGATAATGCACTATCACACAACAAAACTGGTCAAAAAAACGATTAAGGTGTTTAGTTGAGAAATACTTTTGCATGTGGCTTATTCACCAGACTTGGCTCCATCCGATTACTATTTATTTGTATCGATGGGATACGCACTTGCTGAACAGCACTTCACTTCTTACGAAAATGGCTCGATGACTAGTTTACCTTATAAGAGCATCAGTTTTTTTGGTGTGGCACCCGCAAATTGCCAGACAGGTGGAAAAATTGTATACTTAACGATGAGCAATACTTCGAATAAAATATTTTTTATCATTTTCATACAATAATCATGTATTTTCTATCAAATTATTCCGGTTTCATATTTACATACCTGGTATGTATGGTTTTCGGCAAATACATTCACTTTGAAGAAAATAAGATTTTTATAACAGTTATTGAATTTATTTGTGGAGCATTTGCATTTTTGAGTCTTATTAGTGTTTTATTTCTTGTTACCATTTGCTTGAATTTTTAATAAAACAAAATAAAAATAGTAAAAGTAAATTAGCAGTTACGTTTATCATTTAAGAATGTTGCAACCCAACATATCTATCTATAGCTTTCGATTTACCATTTTTAAGTGACTTCATTTCACAGTGATACAAATCACATTATAACAATTTCATCTGTCATTTTATGCACAAATAAAGTGAAATAGATTACGGAAATTAAATGTAATTAGAAAGCTATATCACTCAAATTGTAATACTGCAGTTTAAAATCGGTTCAATTTTAAAATGAATGTACGAGTTAATTATGAAGTAATACAATGTTAGGCACAATGATGTATCCTTTTTAAATTTGTTATTTCATAATATAATTGAGATACAAATTCGAATCAAATCGCTATGCAATCATGATAAATGACAATTTATGACAGTTGTAAAAGTGTTTGCGAGAAGTGTCAAATATCCAACATTCTTTAGATTTTGAAACTTATTTTAAGAATAACAATTTTATTATAACTACCCAACATCTACTTCGCCATCATTTTCATTTAAATCGACAAGATCTAGTTCCTACTCGAGTAACAATTGGAAAATGGATCCACAAGTTTCACACTATTGCTTCGCCATCAAAAAAAAAATCAAAAGGAAGGGCTCGGTCTGTATGCACACCTGAAGCAATCAGCTAAAAGACAACCATTAATTCTCAATTTTCAAACCGAAGTTTCTACCACATTCTAAAAGACATACAGTTCCATCCTTATAAAATTCAAGTTGTACAAAAACTTTTGGCTCGAGATATTAAAATAAGCTTTGACTTTTGCGAGTGTTTCGAAAGGATAATTTCCGATAATCGAGATATTGCTGATTGCTTACTGATGTCAGATGAAGCCCATTTTCATCTGTCAAGTTTTGTTAACAAAGTTTTGTTACTGGGCGACAAAAAATCTTCAGCAATTGGACGAAGTACCACTTCACAACGAGAAAGTTACTGTTTGGTATGCAATATCCACCTTTGGAATGTTTGGTCCATTCTTCTTTGACACAAATGATTTGACTGTTACCGTTACATCACAACGTTATCAACAAGTATTGCAAAATTTGGAACATCTTTGTAATGCTGTGTGAAACGTCATTTAATTTTGAATAACCCCTGTGTATATAAAAAAATATATACAAGTTATTCATTGATATTTTTGTGAACTTCGGTTATTAAACCTTATCTTCAAACTTTTTTGATTCAACTTATTTGCTTTCTGTACTTTATTTTGAGGATAAAGAATTGTTTCAATAAAATGAATTCAATTAATTTTATCATTTAAATTATTTTAGTCCTGTTAGAAATTATTTTCTCTAACAAATATAATGAACTTTGATGATTATAGTCGACTTCTCCTATTTTCTGTAACACATATTTTGATTGCGTTTGTCGATTCGGTTGCTTTTAGATTGTTCGGCGAGCGACAAAATACGTTCTTTTAAAATTGTAAGGAACAATTGGTGAAATTGAAATGTAAGACATTTCTAGCTAGATATTTTCTGTTGGGTGTTAAAATCCATCATATCTTTCGAGTTACTTCCTGTTTAGCCTTCATTGTTAGTAGACATGGTTCTACCACATTAAATTTTGAATCAGAATTCCGTTCATGTTATATGTCATGACTCGGAGTATTTTGTGCGGTGTGTTTCATTTTAGTTGAGAAAAAGCAGTAATTCAAATTTCTCATTTTTAGGGACTCCATTAATGAATACCGCAAGCACATTTCTGCCACTATTTTGGTAACCCGGAATTATGTAAACTAGGAGATGTTACTTAATTAAGAATGGTTGGCTAATATATAACTGATTGTGCAAACTAAGTTCACACAAATTATTTTACATTTGATTTATTCAAACTAACCTGGCACAGATCTAAGCCCGAGATTTATAAGTGCGTCTAAAAATATGAAGACTTTTATTTATAATTTGGGAACACCCTGTATATAGGATAACATTAATATAATTAAATGTGTAAAATACCCATATTGTCAATACCAACATTTACAAATAAGGATTTCTCTATCATTATAAATTCTAATTTTAAAAGTAACTTTTGAAAACCCCTGGTTTTCAAATGTAAACAGTACTTAACTTCAACAATTAACAAATGCAGGTTCGTTTCTAAAAATATCTGGCAATCAAGAACATCCCCCCCACCCCTGTTTCCTGAGAATTGGAAGGTTAAAGAGAGTTTGCTTCGAGCATTCATTAGAGTACAAATCTTCAAAGGTACATGTACGCTAGCGTAAAGTGTCGTGGGCGTTCCAAAATAATATATTCGAATTAGTTACCTGTTTTTGTGATCATCATAGATCAGAAACCGAAAAGGATTTAGGATCATATGCGCTTCTGCCAATCTATTAACAAGGATCAAGAATTTCATTATCCCATCCAACTAGCTCAAAAAGGAGTCATTGTATTTTCGATACGATCAATTCCTGGAAATCTGGCCGTCAACATTTACCCCTATTAAAGGTACTGAATCCATATTATCAATAAATCATAATTCATTGGGGAAGTTGCTCACCTCAAGTGATATTTGGACGATTTAATTGTAATTTATGGAACTTTTGATTATTTAAACTTGACGTAAATAAAGGAGTTTCCATAGGACCACCTTGAAATTAAGTCAAGGGGTCAATAGTTTATTTTTAATATCTTGTCAATGAATTAGTTAACATTACGATATTTAAGTACTTAGTTTTTGT
>JAHWXV010905817.1:0-11933 GCA_024586415.1 Phrixothrix hirtus
TAATGGAAGCAAGGGAAGTGTGTAAGAACAGAAAGGAATGGAGAAAAATAGTGAATGGATGATAGTAGTGATAGTAGGATTGGTAGGTAATAGTGGGCTGGTGTGGATATTGTAGAGTGCTGAGAGTTGTGGTGAAGGGCGGTGGTAGTGAGAGGGGTTAGTGTATGTGTGCATTCAGTGGTTGTGAAGGTGGTGGTTTGTAAGTGGGTTTTGCCTACCCCGTTAAGGGAATGGCGTGATGGGTAGTAGTAGTAGTAGTAGTATTAAATATAGTAACTTTGCTTAAGTTAAAGTGACAAATTTATTTGTTAAACAATTATTCTCCGTACATTATTAAAATAATAATACTTCTTGTTTTGAGAGCTCGGTAGCTTTACAAAATACGTTAAACGATTATAAATATGTTGAAAAATCTTGATTTTTATGTTTTCATTAAATACGAGGAACCTTAATGGCAAGAAAAAAATGTTTGTAATAATTTTTTGTTAATAAGTAATTTTAACAAAAGCAATCAAATTTTGATCACCAAACTACAAAGTACAATATTTTACAAGTAAGTTATTAGGTTATGAAGTGAAAAATGATAATTCTGAAAAGTTTTAAACTGCGTTATATATTTTGTTTTAAAAAGAAATACTTAAAATCTTAAAATTTTCTAAACAAATTTGCCTAATTAACAAGGAAAATTTAAATTAACAATGTGTCATTATAACTTACATTTTATTAAGTTTCTAAATTATTGTAATTTATTGTTTTAAATACGCATTCGCTAAAAATTCATCTGGTTGCTAGAAATGCGTATATTATAATAAAAATATAATTCAAAAGGTAAACCAATGTGATAAAATAAAAGAACAATTTAAAGGAAATGTAGTAATTCTGTGAGTATTACTGTTTCGTGAATTCTTTGATGTAGAAAGATTCAGTTTATAAATTTTGTCTGTGGTACAGTTTCTAACAAGCGGGTTTTCCACTTTATTGCTTCTTAAATCGATTGTTTTAAAAATAAAAATTTAAATTTTATTTATCTTTAGATATTTCAGAAATTGTTATTTATTCTTATAACGGCGTTTCGATATAACAATATTATTAGTTCTAATTAGTGAATGGCGCGTATAGAATAATTATGAAGCTTTCGTTTTCGACCATATAAATAAACGCAATAGTTCTAAATATAAGCAAATGTGGCATAACTTCCTTTACAAATAAGTATTAAATTACTGAAGCTGCATATTTTATACGTGAACGTTTACGTATATACATTGAACCAATGTATTAGATACTGCAACGAAACTAGCTATTTATTTAAAAATCTTTATTTATATTCACTAATGTTGGGGTTATTTATTTGCACTTATTTACTTAAATATTTATTTCACAGTGTACTATAAATTATCGTTTATATCTCTATTTGTGTATAAAACAACCACTTATCAGGACAAGATTCGGATGAAAACTAAAACTAATCTGTTATTTATATAGAAACGATAAGCTTCAGATCATTATGGAGTAGTAAAAATCAAATTAGTCATAGTTCTGATGTAATATATTGCAATGCCATGAGTCATTACTGACCTTGAATATAATTAGACACATATCGGTTACAGCAATTATACTCGTGATTATATCAATTATTTCAGTCCTAAGACACATTTTACAGTATTCCTAAATGTTTTAGAATGTTATTTAAAATTATTGTTGTTTCTAATTTTGTTATACTGCCCTCTCTTTAAAACTATGACCTTGGGCTTTGCACTTGCAATGGTCCTACCTTTATCGGAATCTGCACCGCGATTCACACTTTCAGACTCATTTCTTGACAAAATGACACTCCGCAGATTTCTTCAATGGTAGAGTTCCTTTTGGACTCCAACTACACACCAAGATCTTAATTCAAGTGCATCGAAACCCTACTTCCAACGTGTTACGGTTAGCTGATCTAGGCCGCAGCCGAGCTTAGATACGGTTAACTTTATAGAGGCACAGGCACAAATTTATTTCTTTGGGTCCCGTAATGCCTTCCACAAATCTTTATAACATCACTTTTGATGGGATAATTTATTCGTCACGAGGCAGTAAATGCTTCGCATTCCTTGGCCATGACAGCGCAGCAGGTGATAGGTCTTCCCAATTTCTGACCTTTTTTACTGTATTTCTTCTACGCGACCATACCTCTCTTTAAATTCGGCTGCGATGCAACGGGAAAATCGGACGTCTTTCGAGACACAATGAGCCAAGGAATACTCCTCTGGTACATCAAATAAATTTCTGTGTTCCTCATTGGTAACCACAAATCGAGCTTTGTGGGATCCTAAATAAGTTGGCATAATTCGGTAAATAACTATTTGCTGTCCTTGGCTTGTAATTTTTCTAATCTAACATGGATTTACGTCTGGGAAATTTCATTATTAGGTAGATTACATCGTTGATACCTTATATCACTTTACAAGGACCTTCTCAAGACCTTTGCAATTTGGAAGATAGGTCTCGTTGTCGCGAATTCGTGAATTGAGTTTACTTTACTTCGAAGATCTTTGGCATATGCATTTCCAAGAACGTGCTCCTCTACAGGCTTTCTACCAAACCCCAAATCACACGTTAGTCTAATTTAGCGCCCAAAAGGCACCCTAGCTGATCGATATGCCATCTAAAACGAATTTAAGTACTGATCCCGTTTTCCGTGATGGTCTGATACAACTTTTGACAAATACTTTCCCATTGTTCAATTCATGCGTTCCACCATTCCATCTGACTGTGAATGAAGAACAGTTGTTCTGGCCTTGCGTATTTTCAACAAACTTTGGAATAAGGTTAACTCACATCTGCTTCATTGGTCTGAATATAATTCCAACGAAATTCCGAAACAGCTAAACAGTTCTTTTACCAAGGTTTCGGCCACTGTAACTGCCTCTTTATTTGGTAGAACGTATGCTTCGGTACATTTACTAAAATAGTCCATTGCAACTAGAATGCACTTGTTTCCTGCTTCGGTTTCTAGAAATAGACCAGCTATATCGATTGTTACTCTTTAAAATGGGCTAGCCACGTTATATTACCGCATCGATGCTGCTTGCCTCGCCGAACTTCCGTTCCCAGACGTGCATATTACATATTTTTGACACCATTACTTAACGTCAACCCTGCAGTTTATCCAATAAAATCGTTCACTGACATTTTCAAGAGATTTATTTACTTTCACATACCCTCCTGGTGGACCATCATACAGCTGTCCTAAAATTTCCGCTACTCCGTTTTGCGGAACCACCAACGGCATTCGTTTTCCACTTCATAGTTTTCCAGGGCTCTTTTCAAAAACCTGCCTTGAATCTGCAAGGAATTCCATTGGCACAAGTATGCTTTAACAGCCGGATTAGATGTGGCGACCTCCTCCCAACCTGGTCTTTGGCCTTCATTTCTTCATTTTAATAACAACTTTAGGCCTTGATCGCTTTCTAGATCTTGACTAACATTATCATTGTTACTTACCGTAGTACACTTGACAAGAGGTTCAACTTTTGAATCCAACCGTTAAAAAATGTTAATTGTTTCTTTACAAGCTATGGTAAAAAGCTGTCTTTCTACCAGGTACTCCCTAACATCAAGCGTATGCATAGTACTAAACGGATAATAGAAGTTGTGACTTTCTTAGATTCCCAAAAACGACAATCGCTCCTATCTCAAAAACGGTTATTTGTGGACGTATGTTCATTAAGACTTTTTATTTGTTTTCAGTGGTACTTATATACCTCTTAAATATTTAAACGTTTTTTTAACATCCGATATTTCAATAAGTATTTATTTTTAAAGCTTTGTCCATTAAACTTTCTTTCTTATCTCATAGAGTATTATAATTTCATACTGTTTGTGGATCAGTTATTAATATGTTGAATTAAGAGGGTTGTTTGTCCCTTCATAATTGGTTACGGTGGTATATTATAACATGCCCAGATACTTTTGTCAGTATACAATTTTATGTTAAAATTAAAAGAAATGTACATATATTTATAAAGTGCTTCAATTAATTACCGTTAAATATTCAACATAGAGTTAAGCTATGGAAAGGCCATTTAAAATTATTTCTCATTATAATGCAAAATCAATTGAACTTGATTCTATCATGCTCTACAATATACCTGAATTTTAAATAAATTGAGTTATATTAAATGGAGTTGGACATGAAAGCAATTATTTTAGCGCTTATTTCTGTTACATTCATTTTTCCCTGTGTAGAAGAATATTTATCTTTATTTAAAAGTTTACTTATAGCATACACTTTTAAACACGCTGTATATAATAGCCGCGGTATATGATTTTATTATGATGTAAATTGAAATTGATTTGAAGACGAATCGTCATTGTAGTAATTTTGTAGATGACGAAATTTATTTATTTATTAACAGCTGCATTAATGAACTAGTTTTTTTGTTTTAATTTCTGTGAAATAATTCCACAGTCAAATTTATAATTCCGTAAAATTGTGTTTGCGATAAGTCAGTGATTGACCTTACATAATATTTTTAATTTGTTTGGCATTATTGTAAAGTACTATAATTTCGATTAAATGTTCCTTTTTAGGGAAAGTAACACATGGCAGGTGATAAACAGGTTTTCAATGCCACTCAGACTGAGGGGTGCTAGCAAACACCTCAAGCTAAAAGGTTAGTCGATGCTCAATAGATTTAAAAGGGTTGTCTTTGCATAATTTTTTTAATTTGTGCTAACAAATTCGTAATTTACCTAGTGGTTAATGAAGAAGTTTTCTGTGAGTGTCTCACTGGTGATTGTAATTGTCCGAAGAGTGACATTCATTCAAGGGTGGAATGTTTGATGGTCGACATGTGTTCGAACAAGGACACAAGAAGTCTGCAAAGGTGGACGTGTATTTTACTTCTACGCGAGACAAATTAATTTATTCCTTTGTTCTAAAGTCTACAATGAGTAGCGAAGTATTAGATTTAATATTTTAACAAGCACATAATTTTTTTTATGCTTATAAGCTGCCGTCTTCAAGGTTTGTACAGAAATCCCTTTAGATGTTTTTTTTTGGAAGTAAATTTGGAGTTCATCGCCAAGTTTTCGTTACAATCAAGTCCTAGTTCTTTGGCATCATCTTTATGACAACACTGCAGGAGTATCTTCGTGAAACCTTGTCCGAACGAGTCTGGTCTACTTGAGTTCCGCTGTCTACTGGTGAATACTTTTTGGTAATTTTAACGCCAACGAGCTTGGAAAACACCCACATTTATTGGTTTCGAGGAGAAATGATATTTTTAGGTAAATTCGAGAACTTTTCAATGCAATAATTTTGTACAAATTTATATGTGCTTAATTTTTACCTGTTCACAGCTTCTAGGGAACGAGAAAATTATTTTGGTTTGCATGCAAGGGAAAACGTATTCCTTCTTTTTTAACGAAGCTCTTTGTAAGTATTCTGTATTATAATTTTTGTACCTCCGTCCATAAATGTCGATTTTCTGGTCATTATTTGTGACCAGTACGTTATTGTTTACAAGCCTAGGCCAGCAAAAAGTTACTAACTAGCCTTTGCCGGCTTAGGCCGGCAAAAATATAATTAAAACTATCACCATATTTTTCACTAAATAGTTGTCACCTTGACAAAAGAAATACATTTTTAAGTTATTTTACGTAATATAATCACAGTTTAATTATTTGAATTTTAATATTATAAATACCTGAGAGATTAATAACCATATTCCTGAATGATAACTATTATAAATTGATTTTATAGGTTAATGTTATATTTTTGGTTATTAGTATGGCAACCTTGTTTGTTTCAATATTAAATTACTAAAATTCCTAAAATTCGTATACATTAATTTAAAAAATCGTTTTTATGTACCAAAATTATACAAAAGTCAGCACAAAAAAATTTGTGTATCATACGTCCAGAAAGGCTTCTGCGAATACTCGTAATTTGGAGGCCTTGGCTGCGCCTCGGCCTGTAAACATACTCGTACTTGCAAAAGCTAACTTTCTGGCCTTGTGATACAAATAACTATTAATATATTTTGATACAAGTTATTATGTGCACTGTAACAAATTTACTTGCTTATTCGATTTAAGTTTGATTATCTGCAAATTATTTAAACCAAATTCTTATGTTTATATCAGTTTAAACAATTGTATTAAAATTTATGAAACCGGCTCATTTTAAATTTGTTTTCATTAAAAATTATGCTTGCCAAGTGTGTTTTTTAGTGATATTTGTATTTGTTAATTCTTTGAACAATTACTTGTTTAATTTTACAGGTCAACGTTTTCTGTATCAAGCTTTGGCCAATAAATTTAAAGATACAGCGGCGCTCAAAACCTGCATCCACCATAATTACCACCACGTTTTGTTCTACCGCAGGAAGCAAACATACCAGGGTTTATCAAATATTTTCCATCCGAATTATTAAACTGTTGTTTGACGCAATAAGTGTAACATTCCATTCAAATCAGCATACTGTTTCTATTGGGATTGCCAAAATGATCGCACTTGTTTAACTCTGATGGTGATTATTACGTTAACAAGGAAAAATGTCAGTCATACCTATATATGAAAATTAGTAGCAAAGTTTGAAAAGATAGAATCAACAGGAAATATTAAAGGAGGCGAAGTAAGAGTCCTTAAGGAAGGTACATAAATAGAAATTTGGCCAATTTTACTATGAATCCGAACTACTCACTTCGCCAGGCTGCAACCGTAATAGACATTTTTTGAAAATATACACGTAGAGTGCAGCAAAGTAATAAATTTTACGAGGAGATTACTGAAAGGTTTGAATCACGCCAGAATCCATCAAAAGCTTAAATATCCGTGATAAATGCGCATTTTTTTAAATATCTACGTTAATAAATATAATTATCAATATTGGTCTCACAATAATCCAGATGTTTGCACGCTAAGCTCACAAAAACCGATCGCTTGGATGGGAAGACAAGACTAAGCCCGTTATTCATTGAAAGATCCTTAAACGGAGGCGCGTATTTACAGATGTTAGAATAAACTATGGAGAGCCTTTCATCATCGACGAACTTGAAACGATACTAGACGTTAAGGATGATCTGAATTTAAATGAAAATCTCATGTGTTTTCAGCAAGATGGGGGTAGCCCCTTACTAAACACTTCTCGTTCGGAACACACGGCTACTTTTATTGTGCAGTTTTTTGATTGCGAATGCAAAGGTTGCAGATCGTATTCACACACAAACCAAAAATAGCGCGCTGCATGCAACTGTAACTGCGGCTACTCAAAAAGGCTGTACTTTTAAAAACGGATTGCAAACCTGTTCACACTGAAAGCGTAACTTTTACTGCATTTATACTTTGCAGAACACCAGTTGCAGCACGATTATGATGTTGAATTGTTTTGCTTGCGAATTGCACTTTATTAAATACGATTTGTATAATATAGCGGAAAATTGTCTATTTTCGCCATTTTAATGATCTCGAAGAATCATTAAAAAAAATCCACTGCATACATAAATAATGTAAAACATTGAATATACATATAAAAAATGTTTTAAATTATCTATGTATACATTTATATGTACATACATGCTTTAATATACTGGTTTGTATTAAAATCTTTAATAAATTAAATATGGAATAGGTAGTTACGACTTTACAGATTGAATTGCATTCATTTAATAAAAATCAACAACTTTCATTACCATACGTCATCTTACAAATAAATTCATAATTTCACATATTGCATCATACTTGAAGTTTAACATATCTACATTAAAAAAATCATTTCCTGTACCCGCAGTCGCAGGAAAAGTTTCAACCGGGTTTTAGGGGTGTTTGCGTCTGACAGTCTAAGTTGCGCAGTTTTTAATTACCATGGAAAGAAAAGTAGCTGGGTGCGAACTTAGCTCTAGTGTTATGATTGCTTAAGCAAATTTGAATCAATTGAGTGTCGCATTAAAGGTAAACGAACCTCTTGAATTGTTAGGATGTCGCCGTTAATACAAAAAATCTTGGCTACAAGCTTTTGGAATTCTACTGTTATTTTAATGATCAATTTCGAAATGCAGAGTGCCGATGTTTACGGAAGCTATTACGTAGCACCTTTACACGAGCTGGTGAAAATACCTGGATGAAGCAACGCAGGCAGCTGGATCGTGGTATGCTGTTGTTTTATGACAACGCGTCAGTTTATATTGCAGGTTTTGCGAAGATCGCTGTTAGAAATAAAGGCTACTTGAAGCTTAGTCACTCAAACTAAAAACTAGATATAATCACTAGCGATTATCAGTGCACGGATTTGCAATATAATTATCGGGGAAACACTTTGAACCGAATGAGGATCTGCAGGTGGCATTTTATGCTAGTTTGAGGGTAAAATTTCAGAATACTTTTTAAAGACATAGAATTATTGTCAAATAGTTGTACTAGGTTTTGTTTCCTGGACACAACGGTCCAATTGATTTGATATTAATTTAGTCGTAAGTCGAGCAATTCAATTTATTTTTAAGAGCCAAGATCCAGGTAAACCTCAATATTTTGGTAACTAACCCTGGGGCTTATAGTTTATGCAGAAGTATTATTTTGATTACCTCTACGAAAACGATTTTGTTTTGTTTAGCTCTATTTTCTCGAACAAATAGTACAAAATCAATATAAAACAGTTTATTAGAATTAAAATAACATGCATATGCATATAATATAAGAAAAATTGGAGATACAATAAATGAATTACATACAGTAAGCAAAACATTTATCAATGAAAGGAAAATCATAGCAACTATCTGATGCTGTCAATGTTTACATAAGAAAAATTGCATCAGTTTACCGTAAGAAAAATTTTTTACAGATAATCTACTCTAAATATTATAAATTACGTTTAAATAACAACCACTTTCTCTAAAGAAGGGTATTTTGAGTTTCTACCTCAAGTAATAAATGAAAAAAATTTTTAAATAACTTGTACAGTTTATATACTTTTATTTAGCAAAGTAAACATATATTTAATTTAGAATAAATATTGAACGATTGTCTTTTAATTTTCGCGACCAAATATCAGATGCGGTAAGAGCAAAATATTATAATAACTGTAGCCTAACTTTTGTACCGACTTCTCGAATGTTACAGCTTTTCACGCTTCGTATTAATTCTCACGAAATGTCGTATGATTTTTGTTTGTTGTATTAAAGTGGATTTATCATCTCCCAATATCTTAGGTGTAACAATTTAAATTTTGATTGTTCCTGCACTAACTTTTTATAATGATGACTTGCATACCGGGTCGTTCACCTATTTAACTTCATTACTGAATAATTGCACTGTAATTAGCGGCGACTGTAGCAGCTCCTGGTAGCTCAGGAATAAGAGCTATTTTCTTGCTGTGTAGAGTGTCTATAAGTTTATTACCCTTGGCTTGACCAATACATCTTCTGAATCTTTGAATTATTTTAAATCTGGTTTCGATTAGTAACAATTCTCACGGAACATAGTAATTAACATAATTGTATGTTGTATGAAATTTTAACTTACGTATCTATTTGGGGCAAATTTGGTAAAACACCATGCTTATTTTTAATTCTGCGTTTTATTGAAATGATCATGTATTTGTTGTGACCTAGTCCTTTGCTTTAGCAAATCCGCCGTTTTATTTCCTTTTAAAACTTAGTCTAAATGATGTTAACATTAGCTATTTTACACCAATGGTTATGATCATTATTTATGTCTAAGAAATTTATATATTTGAAATTCTTAGACATGTTGTGCGAAATAATAATTTTTATTGATGGCATCAACAGTGTGTTTCAATAAACGGAAATTATATTAAAATATGATTAAAACGTTTTAATATATGTCACACAGAACTTCCTGCGGCCGGGTAAATCTGGGACGTGCCTCATATGTAGACCGAAAATTGATAATACAAGACATTCAATCTGATTTCGGTTCCTATGACCCGTTTATCCAATCTTAATGAATAAAACCGTAATAAAATAAAATTTACGTATCTACTTAAATCAAAATTAAATTATAGCAACAATAAGATATCAAATTAAAATGGCTTGAAATAATAAAAAATACTCTGATCGATTTTTTTTAATTAGTAGTTCAGAGTCCTCCCCAGAGGAATTAAAATTGATTAGATTTTCGATTAAATATATAAAATGTCACATAACGTTTTTGAATATTATTTGAAATTGAATGAGGTTCAGTGTGCTAAAATTTTTGAAGGCTTAAAATAAAAGCTAAAATGAGAATTATAAAATTATTACAGTTTGTTTTAGAAATTGTGAAATACTTACAGTTTAAAAGTAATTGATTAACACCGCAGGTACATATTATACAGAACTTGACTAATTAGTATAATTATAGTTGTAATTAATTATAATTTCTTCACTGGACAAGAATTTTGGTACTGTATATATGAAGGCATATGGTTTTGAAGTATACTTTTTTAGTTATTTTTTTATTTGTTGTGGTTGTTGCATATTAAATTTCATATAGATGTAGTTTTTATATAATTTTGTTTTATTTAATTATTGTAAATATGGTAGTGGTAATTAATATTTAAATTTTGACTTTTGATTTATGATTTTTAACATCTTTAATGCACTTCAAAGGCCTACTAATTATGTTTAGAGTAAAATTCTAAATATAAAAACTTTTGAAAACATTTTTATCTAATTTGATGCTATTGTAAACGTCTCTTGTCTGGTGATGTTCCCATTAGTAGTCGAAAACGTTATGTGCCGTTGTATATATTAAATCTAAAATCTAATCAATTTTAACAACTCCCTTGGGGAAGACACTGAACTAATAATAATAAAAAAAATCGATCAGACTATTTTTAATTATTTGATTATCTTGATTATTTCATTTAATCAAGTATCGCCAATAATAATCATGGATCAAATACAATATTATCCCAGACAGCAAAAATGTGCAATTTTCTAACAATATAATAACTCTGAAAAGTAAGTGGCGTAAATAGTCGTTAAAAAGTAGATTACTATAAGTTAACTTTTGGTTAAAAATGTACCAGGATTTGTAACTGTCGAGTTGCATTTTGAATTACGTTTAAGCAGCCTGGTTACAGAAACATTACAGTGTGTGGTTATTCTCTAAATACTTGTGAATTACTATAACACGGCCCACCTTCCACTTTTTAGTTACGTTTAACGTTCCTTCTTAGTTACATTGCTATGGCTTGCTTTGGGAAGCAGTACTTATTGAAGTTACTTTACGTAAACTTGTATTAATGTCACTGTAACGACATGGTTAACAAATATTTCCAATAACGCAAAAACATTGTAATATTTATGTATACACGTGGATAAATAATTGTAGATTAATAGTAGTATTAAAGTGACCATTTAGTAATTAGGTCGCTGCGTCTTGTGATTATACATCAGGTGCTTACCAATGATTATTTTTATTGCTCGATCAGTTCCTTTTAGAAATGTAGTTAATTGAAAAATGTTTAAATAAAAGCAAATAATTTTATGGATACATTTATTATGGAAAAATCGTCAGTATTTAGAATAACAATAAACAACCTAAAATATAAATAAGTACCAGGTTTAGTGACTGATGGTATACTTTTATATCCACCTTTGTCATACATGTAATTTTGTAAAACATAAGTATGTATTGTGGTGAATACGGCCTGGTACGTAAGAATAAACCATACGATAGGTTGCGTTACTTTGAAAATTAAAATAAAATGAACTAAAGTGTAAATAATTATATATAAAAATTAATGTAAGTAATGTAGACAATCTCTACAATGAATATAAGATCCTTTATGAAAGGGGGACTTATGAGTAAACAGAAATATAAAGATCCGATATAACATCGGACGTAAAATTATAAAAATGTCACATAAAATATCAACAATAATGTTTGTAAATAATAATTAGTATAAGCAGGACATTAATTTCTAGATTAGTAAACACATGCA
>JAHWXV010905908.1:0-13251 GCA_024586415.1 Phrixothrix hirtus
TTTAATTCAATGTTTCTTAATTACACTTCCGTATTTATGAATATAGCGAAAATGCGTAGAATTTTTAGGAATTCTTTTAAATCGCGTTTCGTGTTATTCTATCGGTTCGTATAAACGTTACACCATTGCTCAGAAAATGACGTCAAAAGGTAGATTAATGTATTAGATTTAAAGCAGATGCAATTGGCCGCTATAGTGTTTGGTATAAAATTATTGATCGATCCATAACTATATGTGTGCGTGCGTGCGTGCGTGCGTACGAGAGTGTGTGTGTGAATATATGTATGGGGGGGATGCGCCTGCATTTCCCCGTGCGCATGCGCATGGGTGTATGTGTGTGTATGAATGTATATATGCATTTTGGTGTTTTATGTCTTGCATCACATTAAACTTCCGTTTGATACCAACATAAGTTTTATATCCAGATAAATTTTATTGGACAAGTCCTTTAAACGAGAAATTTCGTTTTTATAATACTGTCAGTTCTAGTATAATGAATTTTTTAATAAATAGACTTGTATTTTATTTATAAAGTAATAGAAATTGATTATGATTGTATTTATAATTTAATAATACTTTGTTTTATAAATTTGCTGCACCATCTCGATAAAGATGTGAAAATAAAATTTGTTTGGGATAATTAATTCCCGTGCGTGTGTGATATTAACTACTGATCGTTTGTTTGAATTGAAGATGTATGTTTTAGCTTTCACTAGTGAACATCTCAAGACCGCATTTTTTTTGATTAAAAAATCAACGGTTGAGATATTTTAGTGACTTAGTAATATGTTAGATGTACTGTGGCCGAAATACGAGTAGTTATCTTTCTCGCTAGCAAGCTATTTAAAATGAAAATCTTTGCATTTTCGTAGTGGCATTTCGAAACCATGATTACATATACCTCACCTGTCGATGGAATTTTTATAAATTAACGTCCTTGGTATATTATTTTTATTAAATAAGTGCAACTTTAGATGGACTGTAGACTACATTTTGCTTTCAATCGGTATAACTGATTTGACGGCTTAAAGTTCAAACTAAAATGTATGTTCTCGTCTCTACTTAAAGCTTATATAGGGTATCTACGAAATAAGAGGATTGCATTAACACCTAAGACTGATTTACATGTATGAAAAAACTCTTACACATTTGGTTCTAAAAGCCACGATTTTCTTAACATTTGCAGATAAAGTTTTAAATCAGAACCTATTTTCAATTTACTCCACTGTATATAATAAGAAATGTACAGTCAGCTGTATTTCGCTTACGATTTCACAGTGGCATCAATAGTTCCCAGTTGACTATTATATACTATTAATCGTATGTATGTAAAAATCACCGTTTACAATAAAAGATTAGAATGTTTCTTGAAGATCTCTTTATGTCGTTTAAAAGCTTAGTATAATTTCTTTAGGATAAAAGCGAGTTGTTTATTTAATATCATTATCAGTACGTTCACATTATTGAAAATCAAGATATTATATTATGAATAATTTTGCTTTTCGAAAATGTTCTACATTGATTGAGACATTTTTGTTATCATATTAAACTTTTATAAAATAAACAATTTTTGCGCCAATTTGTTAAAATTTTAAGTCACCGTTATTAAACGTGAGCCTTTCTTTTAAATAAATGCAAACATTATTTGGGAAAGCAGTCTAAAATAAAATAGTAGATAGATACAAAATTTACAATGTTACATCTTACCCTTTGTTTGCTATAATGAAGTATTTTATCATGGAAATTTTTACAAGCAAATCCTAAAACAAATTTAATGTGTATGAAAAAGAATTTAATCTTAATTGTGTATCTGCTAAAATTAAAGCTATTATGGACTTTAAAATTTAGAAGTAATAAGCGTTAGACTTATAGCAAAAAGTATATGTAAGCTGTTAAACTTTTTATTACATCTGGGAACCAACGTACTAGGAAAAGTAAACAAATAGAATTAGTGAAATAGTAGACGTAATTTGACTTTTTTGAATATAAGATATAGGTGTTTGTGCTTTTAGTATTGGTGTATAGTTGAATGTCGAGATGCTGTATTTATTTTACGAGTAATTAGTTTATATACGATATGAAAATTAAGGGAAAGTATTGTGTATTAATTAAATTAATTAATACACGGCTCAAAATACCTAATTGCGGTACAGCAGACAAATAGAGGACGAGAGTATTCAGAAAGGAAAGGGCACAATTTTCGAAAAATTTTTAGAGGCTACAGGGAATCGAACCCAGGTTTCCAGATTAGTACTCTAGGGTATCCAACCATTACACCACAGCCCCAATCTTTAGTTTCTCTGCAAATATTTCTTCAAATGTGCCAGTATGAATAGAATTTATAAGATGTTTACTATCTTTATGGACCCTTATGAGAGCTGCCATTCGAACAGATTCATACCTGAGGTGTGTATTTATTGAATTATATAACTAAAGATAGTTGAACACTAAATTAAACAAATTGTTTAATCTACTGTCATGAAAATTAAGGATCGTGTTGTGTATTAAGTAATTAAATTAATTAATACACTGCTCAAAATAGCCAATTACGGTACAGTAGGCAAATAGAGGATGGCAGTATTCAACTAACGGTCGATAAAGATAGTAAAGATCTTATAAATCCCATTCATAGTGGCACATTTGAAGAAAAATTTGCAGAGAACAGGATATTGGGGTGGTGCTGTAATGGTTATACATGCCAGAGTACAAATCTGGAAGCCCAGGTTCGATAGCCGTTCCCTTCTAAACATTTTTCTAAAATTGTTCCTATTCCTTTTTGAATACTCTTGTCTTTTATATGCCGAGTCCGGTTTACTAAGGCGCGATTTACATGAATACTAAATATTGTTCTTTATATCTCGAACATCCTGTAAGTGTTAGATTCAACACGACCATTCCTCCCCCCACGGCAATTTACACTTTCCCAAAACGTTTAATTTGAAAATGGCAAAGCATGATGTTTGAGTCTAGTCCTTCGGCTAAAATTCTGATTTACGAAGAATCATACACATTTTCAGCATTGTGATAACTAAAATTAGGTACTTTTATTCAATATTGTTAAAGGATTAAATAATGTAATTTAAGTTCACAGCCCCGTTATATTGAAAATTTTATATTCACAGTAAACTTTATGTTTAGATAGAAGGGAATGGAAAGATATCCAATTTTAATTTATAACATAATAGCCCCTAATCCATTTATAGAGATGTATTTAGAATGCTTTATAAATAATTGCAGGTAATTTAGTAGTAAAACGGCATGCAATTAAATAAGTAGATGAACGTGCTTAGCCTTGTTAAATAACCGAAGACCACATTTAAGCAAGTTAGGCTAGAAAAGTAAAACAGCAAGGAGAATTTGTAGGATCCAAAGGTTTGGTAATAAAAACTAATAAGTTGCGAAAATAGTGTTCCAGTTTACAGCTGTCTTTTCTAGTAAGTTCATAAATAGTTCCGGTTGTTTTTAAAGGTTCTTTCCAGATATTTCATATCGGGATTTATATTACAAAGTACAGAGCTACTTATGGAATTAAAGTAACTCATAAGTTAAACATTTTTAAAATGAAACAAATTATCTATATATATGGATTACTTTGAAAATAGTGTCGAAACAGAGAAGTAAATTCACCTATTGCAAAGAATTCTTGAGTATTGCATTAGAACTAATTTATCTACTAGAGGAAAGCTATCAAACCCAGTGCAATTAGAAAACAAATTGAGAGATAGAATTGAATGTACTGACATAAAATATCAGCACATGGAAGGTAAATTGATCAATGTAATAAAAGTTTATGTTATTTTCTTAAATATGTCATAATGATGGCACGTAAAACAGATATCATATTAATTATTCACGTACCTTTTAGCAATAAAACCCGCGTACGAACAGATAATAAAATCTTGAATTAAAACTGCGCCATTTGCCATAAAACTGGAGTAGAGATTAGAGTAGTTAAATAAATTGCATTAAAAATAGTGACTAAAAAGAGGTTTGGCTTTATCAAAAGTGTATTACACTGGTAGTAGTTAACTCAGAATGGAAGTAACACATTGTCGTATAATAGGTACGGCAGAATAAATTTTACTAACCTTAAGGCCAAGTTTAATTTCGCATATCAAAGAAATTTTATTTTTAGGATCTAGTCAATATAAAATTTCAGGAATGTTGTGTAATAAACATACGAGGAGTCGTGATTATATTTCCGGACTAGGTATGAAAAAAGCAAAGAACAAGAACAAACATTTATTTTCCAATATAGTTCCTTGCTTTTAAACACAAGTAGCCCCATTTCAATGACAATTTTAATCCATTATAAAAATATTCGTTTGTTTTGCCAACAGTCAGATAAATGATCTTCAACAGCCTCCCTTACAGTTGTTTTAAGATTTGAAAACAAAAAATAGTTGCATGATACCAAATTTTAATTATAAGGCGGATGGTCGATTTCTACGAAACTACATTCAGCAATTACAACTTTTGAAATTTTTGACTTGAGCATTGATGCATTGTTGTAGAGCAACATCTTTCCTCGCCTTTTCAATTTGATAGACTCTCTAACCCGTCCTACCCTTTTCAGATAATCAATCATTAACATTCCTTGACTGTTCCAAAATACGGCAGCCACTATTTTTCCTGCAGGAGCGGTGACTGTAAACTTCTTATGAGGTCTGTAACTCTTAATATGTCACTGCATCGATTCTTGTTTCGATTCAGGATAAACAATGATGGGGCCAGGTTTCATCTTCCGTGACAAGTCGATTTATAATAAAATCCGGTTCATCTCCACAGAGTGTCAAACATTTTTCACATTTGGACACGCGTTTGAAACGGCGAAAGCATTTACGGCACCCACCTCACTACCAACCTTTGTCATCCCAAGTCATTTATGTAGAATTTTGAAAACCCTGATTTCCGAAACTCCTAATAACGCTACTAATTGTTGTTTCTTTTTTCTTACATACTCCTGTACTAAACACTTGGTTTTCGAATAACTAGAATTGACCACGTCAACAGAGCAGCCTACATGAGGATCAGCATCCAGTT
This sequence comes from Phrixothrix hirtus, assembly GCA_024586415.1. Classification (NCBI taxonomy): domain Eukaryota; kingdom Metazoa; phylum Arthropoda; class Insecta; order Coleoptera; family Phengodidae; genus Phrixothrix; species Phrixothrix hirtus. The sequence goes on from JAHWXV010905908.1 coordinate 5,044, forward strand.
TAAACAATTTTGACGACTCGCAAATAGTTCACTTGCAAGGACAATAATCTTCGTGTACAACCATCATTCCTTCAATAATAATTTTTCGAGGTATTCCTCGTTTTGTAAGGAATTTTATTGAAACTCGAGATTCGATTTTATTCATTTTGATACGTGCAACACAAACTGGTAAATAGTAAAACTAATATTGCGGCAACTGCTTTGTAACTTGTCGCACAGTCTGTCGCGATATATCTGATTGAAAAACATAATAATGAAAAATGGCATTCTAATTAAAAACTACATTGTCTGAAAATATAAAAAAGACACCTTGTGGGAAGAAGTTTATTTCCACAAGAAGATAAAAGAATCATGCAGGTGTGAAAATCAACAATTCCAGCGAGTTATATATGGCACTTTTTTACGATTAATAATAAATTTCAGACATTAGAATAGAATAAACAACAAAATCAAGCACTTAACCAGAAACTATAAATGCATGTCAAATTTTTTCGCATTCCTCGATAATTATCCGTTTTTTACTACATCATCCGTTGACATGCCAAGTCATGCACTAATAATATTATTGCACGGGTCACACCATAACTACACGGTTCACTAAGCCAAACATTAAACGGCAGGACATTACTTTAACTATACGACTGCTTATATGACAGATTTTACATTAGGAGTACAAAAGAAATGAATTTCACGCAAGAAATGAAGGTAATGCGAGTATGTATTGCAATAATACTAATTAATAGGCATCTTAAATTGTGTTTAACGCAAATCAATAGACTCGTACAGAAAAAAGTATAATTACAAATAACTGCTGAGTTCTAATTGTAAATTATTTATAGAAACGTGTTTACACTATAAGCACCGAGAATAGTGTTTGATTGTAACAAATAAATTAAACATGAAAACATATTTCAAAGCTACGCATATGCATGTAACAAATAAACCAGAAGTCGTGACATGCAGAAAAATCAACATGGCATCCTTTGTTCAAATCTACATGCAATCCTATTTACTCTCAAATTCAATTCAAAGTTGAGGCCCCATGAAATAGAAAATTAAAAATTAACCATGAGGTAACCGTTTTGGCGTGGATCTCCTAGGGTACACCTTCCCCAAAACATAAGTCTTTACATTCACCTAGTAAGGATCAACAGGAAAAATCTTCGGGGTATGGAATGTTGTCCTTTCCCAATCGTCCTCGGTTTGATGTTGCGCCTTTGGTGCAAATATTCCAACAATATTCGTCATAACTTTAACTAAAAGGTATATCCAGAGGATTAGCGCCATTGTATTTTTGTTTTGCCCATATCAGTCATCGCTCACATTATTAGCTGCATTTTCTGTTATAGATATCTCATGTTCTAAATCCAACGCCATTTTCTTAAATAGCGGTCCATGTGCCAAACACATGCTTTTAACCTAAAACGTAAAAACATTATTGCTTGTGGCTTTGTGGTTTAAATGGATTCAAATAGAAGAAAAGTTTGTGCATTCTAAGATCGGCAAAAGTTGAAAAATAGTGGGAAAAAATAAGTAAACAAGAAAAGAATTGCGAAAAGTACTAAAATTTTGCCAAAGTAAACGGTAAGTCGAATTTACTACAATGTTTATACAAGGGAAATTTCGGTTCTACCTCTGCTAAGCTCGTAAATCGTGCATTGGTATCAACAATGTGCATTCCATCTTCTTCCTCAAAGTTTGTATTTTTCTGAGCGTTATATTAAAATTTCTTCAGGTTTTTCTGCACACCTGAGTTATTTCTCGTGCTCCTCCTTGACACCGTGTAGAATACAGTGGTTGTTCTCCTGCTGTTAGTTGGATAATTGTAAGCTCCATGTCTCATTCGTTTAATGTTTCCAATATGCATTAGGCCCATTAAATATGTAAAATGTCTTTGGTTATCGCCCATTTTATATAATATGTGAAACAGCTATTCTGTTCAAATGCAAATTTTTTATTTACTTTGGGACATTTTAGTACTTATTACAATTGTCTTTTCGCTTACATATTTTTCTCCAGTATTTCTCCACTTTTGCCGAACCTAAAATGCACACACTTCTCTTTTTCTCCTCCGTTTTCTTTTATTTGAATCTATTTCATCCATACAATCACACACAACAATGTTTTTACGTCTTATGTTAAAATCAGATGTTTGGCACATGGACCGCTATTTAAGAAAATGGCGTTGGATTTAGAACATGAAACATATACTGGTGTATATTATAACACCAACATCATGCAAAAACATCGAGAACGTTACACAAGCTCTTGGATAATGGCATTTACATCACTTAGGCAGTACATAAATCAAGTTTTCTGTTTTTAGAATTTAAACCGTTAATGCAACGCTTCAAGTATTACAATAGGAGTGTATATGTTGTTTCGTAAGCTTGTGGTTAGAAACTGTTCATTAAATATATTGTTATTCAGATTTTTATACAACTGAATAATTGTAGGGACTAGGTTTTAATGTCTTTATCTCGGTACTATTGGAGGAGTTGAATTCATGGCGAGCTTCGGTAAGATATTTCGCGCAGGGTGATATCCCCATAATGTAGTGGTTTCAAACCACGCCTGATAAAAGTAGATATGTATTTTAATTCGTTTGTTTAGATGTCGTTTTGTTTATATAACACTATTTTCAGCTAAGAAGGTGGATCCTGTCTTTGGGGGGAGGGGGGGGGAATGGCGTCAATGATTTTTCTAAAATGACGTTTGAGAGACATTTTCTAACTTGAAATTTGTTTGTATTAAAGTAACGATTTTAACCTTCATCATTATGGACGAAGCACAAACATATGCCAATATTGCAATTGTTGGGATATTTGCTTATTTTGATATGTTTTATCAGCATCATTTTAATTATTGTGAGCTGTTCTAATTTTTTCATAAATTATTTTAAATATTTTAAATAACTTGAAATATGTTGTGCAGGATACATTTATATCCCGTGTGGTATTTGAAGTCATCCGTTTTTAATCGAGTCCGAAGTGTAATACAACAATTATTATGAAATGTTACATCGCATTGTCTTTATAATTTTACCATTATGTTAGTTTTGAAACTTCCACCGCCGAGTAACGTGCTTTGTATGTATAGGGCATATAACCAGGTAGTCCCGAGAGGGTAACCACTTTGGCAATAGGTGTACATATATGACGGCAATGTTCGGAAATGCAATAAGCAATGCAACAATTCACAAAAATTCTTCAACAATGCATAAGCAATGCCAGAAATGCCCGGCAATGAGCCGGCAATGCGGGAAATGCTCGGAAATGCGTTAGTATTGTCAGCAATGTTCGGAACTTTTGAGGAATACGATGCGGAAATACAGTATTGTTAACTTGTTTATACGCGCAAAACTAATTCATTTGGAAGTAAAGCTGGCGGTATCAATGTTATTATTTGTTTGTTTGTGTGCATAAAAAATGTAAGTTTGTACATATGTATATTTTATATCACATGAATCAGTCAAGTTGTTTTCAAATTCATGAGAACTTTTCGATGGATTGTGTTTGCTTTCACTACTTAAATGAACCTAATAATTTTACGGGCAGGCAACAGTGAATGTTGTTTATATAAAAAGAAAATCGCTTCACATGATTTGAATATTACAAAGACCATTTCCGTTGTAACCTACTTTCCTAAGTTAACCTAAAATAAAATATTATCAAATTGTATCATGTTTTTGGCTGAAAATTAAAATTTTTAGATTTATCATACTTGAAATACTGGATTAACCCAAATTTTAGCTCGAATATTGATAGATAATAAAGACATTAATATTTTTCTGAGGTAATGTGCTTTCAAAAATAGTCTTCGTGCGTGTAATCAAGGTCAAATGAGACAAACTTTGAGAGTAAATAACCAATGAAAATATTAGTGATGTAAAGCCAAAATTTTTATTATTTTGTCACATTCAATCTAAAATTACTGTGCCAAATTTGAATTTGGATTTTATAATTTGTAATAGTTACAAATACAATTTGTATTATTATTTTTCAAATATAAATATGGTGTTCAGTAAATAATAGGACATACTTCAATGGCGACGGGTTAAAATTGGCCTATTTAGACCAATTTATCTTGGTGCCATTTTGCTTTTTTAAAAAGTTATGGGCATTGTAAGGAATTTATTTGATTCTATTTTTTCACGAAAAAGCGTTCACCTTCGAAGTGCTTGTATTTAAATTTTGTGAATAGGGTTTTCAGGATTACTAAATATCTTTTATGAAAAATATAAAGGGCACTTACAATATCTCAAAGATAAACTTTGTTTGCTCATATTATTATAAGACATAGCTCTGTCTTACTAAAGGTAGAATCCATTCAATTCGGTTAAGAGCAATTCATCCAAAGGCCCTTGTAAATAGGTCCATGGTATTTATCTGCATCTAAAGTTCCATTTATAAAAACGAGTCCTATTAATTTATTACTCAGAATATTATACCAAACATTTGAACTAAGTCTATTTTAAAAATTACGTCTTTCTCCCTACTCCGGCAACGCTGCTGCAAACATTCTGCAAACACCCATCGTTAAATGTTTATCAAAAATGAATTATTTCATTGAACTAGATCATTTTCGTATAAAATAGGTTCTTCTTGTAATTGGACTAAATACCAACTACAAAATTCCAATCTCCGTTCCCTATCATTTTCTCGGATAAGATGAACATTGAAGCAACATAGGGATTAAATTCGTACTTCTTTTAAACTGAATGAACTATGCTGTTCGATGTTCCCAAATTGTACGCAATTTCATGCGTAAAATAACATATACTCGGTGACATAGGAATTGCAACACTAAGAAGGGGTAGGAATTTCTTAATCAAACTTGGTAGTTGAGTTGGGCTGACATTAAGTAAGATTTGATTAACTTTTGAGATCAAGTGACAATGTGATAACGTCACATTTGACAGTTGTTATAATTTTATACTAACTTTTTCGGTCTGCATTTTTTGTACGATTTGTTGTCCTTTTCATCCTTAGTTAACATTATTTTGGTTGTTGTTCTTGTTTGATCTTGTGTAGATGATATTTCCGTCAATTAAACGAATTTCACAGAGGTGTAATTATTGGTTTGCGCGAAGCTAGTTTTTCATTTGGGGAAATTGCTAACCGTGTAAATCGAAATCGGTCTACTGTAATGTGAGTGTATCCTTCATGGTTTGAAGATGGCCAGCAACATTGCAAAAGAGGAACCGGGACTTAAAGAAGAACGAATGAATGTCAAGCACGTTGCTTAAGACAACTGGCATTTAGAAAACGATTTTCCTTTACTCTGGCAGTTGCTGACCATTGATTTGGTGAAAAAAATCGCCTTATAACCCTTAGAATAGTCTATGGTCGAATCAGAAGTTTTGGTTAATATCATACCGTCTGCAACTTGTGCTCCTTTTAACTGCAGAACATTGTCAGCAAGAGGTTACAGTGGTGCAATGAACGATCTCATTGAAGTCTTGAATGGCCTAATACTATCTGCAGTGAATAGATATTGTTCAGGAATGCACGGCTGTCGTATAGAAGTTAGAAAAAGACGGGGTGAACGACGGAATCTTGGAGAGGTGACAGGGACACATCTTCTACATTACTTACAAGAGCTCGAAGATCGATTATGCCAGCAAGATAGTGCACACCTACATTTAGCAAGCTTTTCCTTGAACTTCTTTGAGCAGGCAATATTCGTCTTTTACCCTGACCTCCAAGATCTCTAGATCTTTTTCCCATTGAACGTGTGTGAGACATAATGGGCAGAAGGCTGCGAAATTTGCAGTGTCCTCCTTTGACTCTGGAGGCCTTGAGGCATGAGGTGTAACTTGCACGGGGAGCAATACTCCGAGATGAGATACACCACCTTATTCAATCAATGCCTCAGGGTGTAAATGAATGTGTAAATCAGAGAGACCGCACCACACATTATTCACAATTATTATAAAATTTTGTTTAACTAATAAAAATTTTCCTCCCTAATTTTGATCATTTATTACTATAGCGTAGGTAAATATTCCTACTAAACCGCATCTGGAAATTCCAGCCCTTTCTCGCTGTTGTACTTTCTGTGTCACTGAGTATATAAAAGATTATTCAATTCCAGATATTTCTGATTTTTAAAAGATCCGTATGTTCGTATGTTAGCTTCCTACCTTATGAAGTTTTGGAATGTGGAAATATCCCTACCTTGAAGGTGTTCCGATAGTTACATACTACTGCGTGACTGTTTTTGCAGCACTCGAAGTAAACTTGCAATATATCGGTTAATTCTCGGTAATCCATTTTGGCACTTAATAAGTAAACCATTCAAGATTTGCTGACAACCAAAATGACGCTCATATTAGTTGTTACGCTATGTATGTTTTTATAGAAAAATGTTGTTTTTCCCAAAGTATAAAGCAAAAGTGGATGTTATACAGTTTTGAAATCAGAAGAGAAATCACTGCAAGAATCAGACAAAGAAAACTATAACGAGCTATTTAAAGAAAATAGTTGGCTATCGCTACTCTGAGAAGGTAGAACTTCCTATAATCTTCTTAATGTCAGAATATACAACTTTTTGAGTTATTTGATGTGGTTTTTGTTTCATTAAAATTGAATAATAAATATGGAAACAATAGCATTGTGCATTGTTTTGAAACAGCCTGTATATAATAATTTGACATAGGTTTAGGTATTTAGCGGTTGTTTGCATTATTAGTGGTAGCAATGGACTGTGTAAAATCATCTTAACAAACGTGTTTACACATCGTCGACAGGATAGATAAATCCAAGGATAGATCATGGTCGGCAGTGTGTAAACCAACTAATTTGGAGATAACCGTAGAAAAAACGTATTCTTTCAAGAAATTGATTATTTGAGGAACTTTGATTTGGTGAATAATTGTTACCGATTCCTTTCCTAGATTAATAAAAGATTTCAAACAATATGAAAGAAACAAGCTCATTTGTAACCTTAAGTAAAGTTCTTTTATATAATTAGAATTATTGTTCCCTAATAAAATCTATCTGAAAACAAGTTGTGCATGTAACATATTTTAAAAATTTGTGTGATAATTTTTACAAATTCGTTGTTATAATAATTCTAAATTAGTTACATAAATAACTAACATGTAACGGAACTAAATTATAAAACAAATGCTTCCAACAATAGGTATCGAGTTTGTAAAGAAATACACAAATAACCTATGCACTGTTGAAATAGTTATTGAAATGCAGCAACGTGCTGAGGAATTGCGGGGATGTATTACGGAAATACGGAAATGGAAAGTAATTTTACGGCAATTGAAAGAAATGCAGAAATTTATTGCGGAAATGCGGCAATGCATTGCAGAAATACGGAAATTCAAGGTAATTGCAATAGAAGGAAATGCGGCAATAAAAGAATAACATTACCGAAACTGGGCAATGGTGTATAAAATTTTGATAGTGGATACCCCTTTGGGTTGTCCCTAAAACAGCGAGACGGGGCACATTGTGTGTACCTTATTACTGTAGAACAATACTTTCATTTGAAATTTTTTCGTATAATTATCAAAATATTAACAATTGTAGTAACACGCGCAACCTTGGCGTGCACACCGTGTTAGGTAGTGTACTACCCATCGGTACATCTTAAAGTGTGAATCATGTTTGTTTCTGAATTTACATATATATTCCAGGAAACAAAGTTAAAAAGATTTTGTTACTTCACCTAACATATTTTAGAAGATCACTTCTCAATCTCCGGTGTACGAATTTAAATTAAAGTTGTACGTTTTGTTTACAATAGTAATTTTTAGGGAAAAATATTGTCACTGATCCGCGTACAACAAAATTAATTGTATTAATTTCATATCTGCCATTTCAGATAAAACAACTTAGTCTTTAGTTTTAACAAATAATTTTAGGAGCAAGCAACGAAACAATCAACATTTAAAAATTAAATATTAAATTCTAACAACCGACTTCAAGTTGTTTTGTAATTTCAAAGAAAGTAAAAATGTCAAAGAACTTTTATATATCACATTGCTGCAAGCACGTCCCATACAAATATTGCGGGTTTTTGTAAACCTATTAAGTTACAGTTGTACGTTTTTACTGTTGGTAAATTCATAATTTTCTTTTATATAGTAGACAGGATTGTATTTATAGTATACACATTTACATTTTTTAAAATAAAAGATAGAGATCCCAATAATTTGGCAGATCCTGAGTTGAAAAGTTTCTTATGGCC
>JAHWXV010905982.1:0-13477 GCA_024586415.1 Phrixothrix hirtus
AAAATTTCGTTTATTTACGACTTTTAGTTTTCGAGATATTTTGTTCACACACACACACACACACACACACAGACAGACCAATTTTTAAAAACATGTTTTTTGGACTCAGGGAGACTCAAAATTTTGACATCGAAAATTTTGGACGAAAACAATACTTTCTCTATTCTATATTTCATATAGGGAAGAGAAAGTAAAAATGTTTTCGAGAAAATCGCAAGAATAAAGTGGCACTTCCGATCATTCGATTTTAACTAAATTCGTGCTGTCGCATGTACAGAAGATATAAAACATAAATATAGTTTTTGATTTTCATATAGTGACTACTTTTTGAGTTACTTGTTCACAACTAATACTCCAAGTACTTCCGGTTACCCGATTTTAAAACATTTATTGGAGAAACTCCTTACCTAATATAAAACCAAATTAAGTAGCTAAGAAATATACTAAGTTTATAAACATCGTGAGAGCCGATTTCAAGAAAACCGTGAAAATGAGAATTCAGAAAATATCTAAATATGACAGAAATTAAGTGGTACTTCCGGTTATTCGATTTTAAGCAAATTTTTGATTTTGCAGAAAAAGGCGATTATGACCCCAAATATAATTTTTCATTTGGCTAGCACTTTTAGTTTCATAGTTATTGTATTCAGTGTTAACAGTGAAAGTACTTCCGGTTACTCGATTTACCGAAAATTTGCCGAGTAACCATCTAGATTATATGAAGAAAGAGTCTTAAATGCTTAAGAAATTCGATAAATTTAAAAAAAATCGTTAGAGGGTAATTTCGAGAAAAATTCGGAAAATATCTAAAAATGACAAAAATTAGGTGGTACTTCCGGTTATTCAAGTTTAACCAAATTCTTTATTTAGCACGCTAAAGTGATTGTGACCTTAAATATAAAATTTCATTTAGCTAGGGTTTTTAGTTTTATAGTTATTTTATTCAGACTTAACGGCGAAAGTACTTCCGGTTACTCAACTTAGATTATATCAAAGGGCATTACATTTCTAAGAAATATAGCAAATTTAAAAAACATTGTTAGAGCCGATTTCGAAAAAATCTCAAAAAACCAAAAAATAACAAGAGTAAAGGGGCATTTCCGGTTTTCCAATTTTAGTGAAATTATTGCGGCCGCGTGCGACGATGGATAGAAACTCAAATATAAAATTTTGTTTTTCTAGGACTTCTAGTTTTCGAGTTATGGTGTGCACAGACAAACCAATTTCCAAAAACATGATTTTCGTGGCCAGAGGACCCGAAAATGTGTATTTATTTTCTCTAAAATTTCGACATCGAAAATTTTGGACTAAAACGATACTTTCTCTTTTACCTATATTTCATACAGAGTAAGAGAAAGTAAAAAGCGTCTTTTAAGAATGCGCCCTGACTCTGTTTCTATAATTTTGTAACAGTGAGCGTTAGTTTCTGTGATTTGAGTTCACTAACCAAGGATTATATTGCTTTGCTAAATCAGTTGAATAAGATTATTAGTTGTTCATTTAAAATCACTCTTCGTCGTATTTTATTCACCCGGAGGTATAAAAAACATTTACATTCACATTGAAACTCAGTGAAACTTGGTTGAACTTAAATGCTAAGTGAAATTGTGAAAATAATCAGTATTGAGTTCACGTCCATCAATGACTAATTTGACCGATTTATTGCATCAGTTGACGGGACGTTTCACTGTTTCTTCTGCAACAGCAGTAGACCGCATTTTTAGCGCAAAATGTGGAAACCGATAAATGCTTAGGAATCAGTCCATATCTTAGCTTAGTAAAACGGATTTAACATCACAATTACAATGGCGCTAATTTCAATGATATTCATCTATCAATTATAAGTGCAATCGATTATTAAATCAGTTCGCGAGATGTTTCAGTGTTTCTTCATCAACAGCATTAGACCGCATTTTTGATGTTTAATCAGAAAATTAATGATTACCTACTTACGTGGTTCTAGAAACGTTTTAGAAACTCAGTGAAACATCACTATGACAGAAACTCAAAACAAACAATGAAAATGGAAAATCAGTTGACAAAACGACGTATTGTTTCTTTACCAACAGAATTACAGCTCCAGAAATCTGGAAACCAATGATACGCGATGCGGTTTCACAAACATTCATTTAGCTCAGTGAAACGGGGTGAACTGAGAAACTGGTAGTAAAAATCAAAACATGCGCTTTTGTTGTCATATTTTTGAGGAATAAAGGTACTAGTTTCATTAATTTGTATCTACCAACAAAAGCCTGAGCAGATCATTGAATCGATTGACGACACGATACACTTTTTTTTCAACAACAACAAACTACATTTTTGTTACATAATCTAGAAACTAATCATTAGTTATGCGATTCTAAAAACTTTAATTAAGAAATACTTTTAATTTTGGATCAGCGAAACGTAGTATCATGTTCCAGTAACCTTAAAGAAGAAAAGCATCATTTGCAACGATGTGATTGCTTTGTTGTACCCGGTACGAGACCACTCACTTCTTCTCCATCAAGAGCAACAAACTGCATTTTTGATGCACAATCTGGAAAACTAGTCATTAATTTTGCGGTACCAGACACGTCAGGTTAGAAGTCATTTTATATCTTAGCTCAGTGAAACGGGCTCAATTGAGTAATTGACAAAGTACCATCGCATCATCACAATGAAAAAAATCAAATCAGGCGCTCTTTGTTGTCATAATTTTGAAAAATACAGCCACTGGTTTCAGTGATTTATACCTATCAGTGACAGTTTTCTGGATTTATCGAATCGTTTGACGAGATGATTTATCATTTCATCATCAACAGCGTGAAACTACTTTTTCACAACCTAGAAAGGAATCACTAGGTGTGCGGTTTTTGACACGTTAACTATGAAATAATTTTATACTTTAACTAAGTGACATGAAATCAACCGAAAATTATAAAAATTCAGAAAAAGCGTTGCTGTAATTTTGAAAAATTTGTTTAGTGTTCAATCGTTTTTTAATCAACAACAATGAACTACAATTTGGTACACAACTGGAAAACTTAGAAGTCATTTTATATCTTAGCTCAGTGAAACGGGCCCATTTCAGTATTGACAAAATATCTTCACAATGTCAAAAATTCCCAACAAGCACTTTTTGTTGTCATAATTTTGAAGAATACAGGCATTAGTTTCAGGGAATTGTATCAATCAGTAAAAGTTTGATAAATTTAGTGAATCAGTTGATAATCGATTCACTGTTTCTTCTTCAACAGCGTCGAACTACTTCTTTGACACACAATCTGGCAACAAATCACTAGGTACGCGATTCCAGAAGTCTTAACTACAAAATAATTTAATATTTTAACTCAGTGAAATGGGCTCACTGGAGTGAATAATGACATATCATCACAATTATAAAAATTCAGAAAACGTGTTCTTAGGTGCTGTAATTTTGAAGAAGAAAGATACCATTTTCGATGATTCACACAATGTAGAGTTTCATCGATTTGTTCAATCTGTTAACGAGATGATTCACGTTTTTTTAATCAATAGCAATTGATTATAGTTTTAATACTAGAAAACTATTTATTATTATTTATTATGCGGTTCCAGAGATATCAGCTAGCTCAGTGTAACAGATCAATTGATTAATTGATGGAATATCTCCATAGTGTCAAAAATTGCCAACAAGCCCTTTTCGTTGTCATAATTTGAAGAACACGGTCACTAGTTTTAGTGAAAGTTTGATATATTTATGGAATCGGTTGATGATACGATTCACAATTTCTTAATCAACACAGTCAAACTACTTCTTTGATACACAGCCTGGAAACGAATCACCAGATATGCGGTTCTTGAAGTCTTAACAAAGTAACAATTTTATATTTTAGCTAAGTTAAACGGGCTCAATTGAGTAATTGGCAAAATACCATCACAATGAAAACATTCAAAGCAAGCGCTCTTTGTTGTCATAATTTTGAGGAATACAGCCACTGCTTTCGGTGATTTGTACCTAACAGTGACAGTTTGCTGGATTTATCGAATCATTTGACGACATGAATTACCATTCCATCATCAACAGCGTTAAACTAGTTTTTGATAGCCCAGAAACGAATCACAGGGTGGGAACGTTAACTATGAGATAATTTTATATTTTAGCTGAGTGACATGAGACCTACTGAAAATTATAAAAATTCATAAAAAGCATTGCTATAATTTTGAAAAATTGGTTTGGGGTTCAATACTTTTTTGATCAACAACAATGAACTACAATTTGGTACACAACTGAAAAACTAGTCAATAACTATGTGGTTCCATAGACGTCAACTTAGAAGTCATATTATATCTCAGCTCAGTGAAACATGCCCAATTGAGTAATTAGCGGAATATCTTCACAATGTCAGAAATTTCCAACAAGCACTTTCTGTTGTCATAAATTTGAAGAATACAGGCACTATTTTCAGTGAATTGTATCTATCAGTGAAAGTTTGATAAATTTAGCGAATCGATTCACCGTTTCTTCTTCAACAGCGTCAAAATACTTCTTTGATACACAGCTTGGCAACAAATCACTAGGTATGCGGTTCCAGAAGTCTTAACTAAGAAATAATTTTATATTTTAGCTCAATGAAATTGGCTCAATTGAGTGAATGATGACATATCATCACAATTATAAAAATTCAGAAAAAGTGTTCTTAGGAGCTGTAATTTTGAATAAGAAAGATACTATTTTTTATCAATGTGAAATTTGATCAATTTGTTCAATCTGTTAACGTTACGATTCAACTTTTTCAATCAACAGCAATGGATTACAATTTTGGTACTGGAAAACTGTTCAATAATTATGCGGTTCCAAAGATGCCAGTTTTCTCAGTGAAACGGACAACCAATCGATTAATGATACGATTCACCGTTTCTTTGATACACAACCTGACAACGAATCACTAGGTATGCAGTTCTTGAAGTCTTAACTAAGAAATAATTTTATATTTTAGCTCAATGAAATGGGCTCAGTTGAATGAATGATGACATATCGTCACAATTATAGAAATTCGAAAAGCATGTTCTTAGGTGCTGTAATTTTGAAGAAGAAAGATACTATTACAATGATTTACATTTGTCAATGTGGAGTTTGATCGATTTGTTCAATCTGTTAACGAGACGATTCACCTTTTTTAATCAACAGCAATGGATTACACTTTTGATACTGGAAAACTAATCAATAATTATGCGATTCTAGAGATGTCAGATAGCTCAGTGAAACTGCTCAATTGAGTAATTGATGGAATATCTCCACAATGTCAAAAATTTGAAGACCACGGGCACTAGTTTCAGTGAGAGTCTGGTAGATTTAGGAAATCAGTTGATGATATGAGTCACCGTTTCTTCATCAACTGCGTCAACTACTACTTTGATACAGAGCCTGGAAATGAATCACTAGGTATGCGGTTCTTGATGAATTAACTAAGAAATAATTGTATATTTTAGCTCAGTGAAACGGGCTGTAATTTGCTGTAATTTTGAAAAATTTGTTTGGTGTTCAATATTTTTTTAATCAACAACAGTGAACTACGATTTGGTGCACAACTGGAAAACTAATCAATAATTATGCGGTTTCATAAACGTCAACTTAGAAGTCATTTTATATCTCAGTTCAGTGAAACAAGCTCATTTGAGTAATTGACGGAATATCTTCACAATATCAAAAAGTCCCAACAAACACTTTTTGTTGTCATAATTTTGAAGAATACAGGCATTAGTTTCAGTGAATTGTATCAATCAGTGAAAGTTGGATAACCTTAGCGAATCAGTTGTTGATCGATTCACTGTTTCTTCTTCAACAGCGTCGAACTACATCTTTAATACACAATCGGGCAACAAATCACTAGGTACGCGATTTCAGAAGTCTTAACTATAAAATAATTTAATATTTTAACTCAGTGAAATGGGCTCACTGGAATGAATAATGACATATCATCACAATTATAAAAATATTGAAAACGTGTTCTTAGGTACTGTAATTTTGAAGAAGAAAGATACTATTTTCGATGATTCATATTTATCAATGTGCAGTTTGATCAATTTGTTCAATATGCAAACGAGACGATTTACCCTTTTTAATCAACAGTAATGGTTTACAGTTTTGGTATTGGAAAACTAATCAATAATTATGTGGTCCCAGAGGTATCAGCTAGCTCAGTGAAACGGCTCAATTTAGTAATTGATGGAATATCTCCCTAATATCAAAAATTCCCAACAAGTATTTTTTGTTGTCATAATTTTGAAGAATACAGGCACTAGTTTCAGTGCATTGTATCTATCAGTGAAAGTTTGATAAATTTAGCGAATCGATTCACCGTTTCTTCTTCAACAGTGTCAAACTTCTTTGATACACAGCCTGGCAATAAATCATTAGGTACGCAGTTCTGGAAGTCAACTTAATAATAATTTAATATTTTAGCTCAGTGAAATGGCCTCAATTGAATGAATAATAACATATCATCACAATTATAAAAATTCAGAAAACGTGTTCTTAGTAATTTTGAAGAAGAAAGATACCATTTTCGATGATTCACACAATGTAGAGTTTCATCAATTTGTTCAATCTGTTAACGAGATGATTAACCTTTTTTAATCAACAGCAATTGATTACAGTTTTGATACTAGAAAACTATTTATTATTATTTATTATGGGGTTCTAGAGATATCAGCTAGCTTAGTGAAACGGCTCAATTGAGTAATTAATGGAATATCTCTAAAATATCAAAAACTCCCAACAAGCACTTTTCGTTGTCATAATTTGAAGAGAACAGGCACTAGTTTCAGTGAAATTTTGTTAGATTTAGGGAATTGGTTGATGATACGATTCACCGTTTCTTGATCGACTGCGTCAACTACTTCTTTGATACACAGCTTGGCAACGAATCACTTGGTATGCGGTTCTTGAAGTCTTAACTGAGAAATAATTTTATATTTTGGCTCAGTGAAATGGGCTGAATTGAGTGAGCGATGACATATTATAACAATTATAAAATACTGAAAACGTGTTCTTAGGTGCTGTAATTTTGAAGAAGAAAGATACTATTTTCAATGATTTACATATATCAATGTGGAATTTGATCGATTTATTAAATCTGTTAACGAGACGATTCATCTTTTTAAGCAACTTCAATGGATTACAATTTTGATACTGGAAAACTAATCAATAATTATGCGGTTCCAAAGATGTCAGCTAGCTCAGCGAAACGGCTCAATTGAATAATTGATAAAATATCTCCACAATGTCAAAAATTTCCAACAAGCACTTTTCGTTGTCATAATTTGAAGAGCATGGACACTAGTTTCAGTAAAAGTTTGATAGATTTAGGGAATCGGTTGATGATACGAATCACCTTTTCTTCATCAACAGCGTCAACTACTTCCTTGGTGCACATCCTGTAAACGAATCACTAGGTATGCGGTTCTTGAAGTCTTAACTAATAAATAATTTTATATGTTAGCTCAGTGAAATGGGCTCAATTGAGTGATTGACAAAGTACCATCGCAATGCAAACATTCAAAGCAAGCGCTCTTTGTTGTCATAATTTTAAGGAATACAGCCACTGATTTCAGTGATTTGTACCTAACAATGACAGGTTTGCTGGATTTATCACATCATTTGATGAGATGATTTACCATTTTATTATCAACAGCGTTAAACTACTTTTTGATAGCCCAGCAACGAATCACTAGGTGTGTGGTTCTTGCCACATTAACTATGAAATAATTTTATATTTTAGCTGAGTGATTTGAGACAAACCGAAAATTATAAAAATTATGACAAAGCATTGCTATAATTTTGAAAAATTTGTTTGGTGTTCAATATTTTTTTGACCAACAACAATGAACTACAATTTGGGACACAACTGAAAAACTAATCAATAATTATGCGGTTTCATAGATGTCAACTTAGAAGTCATTTTATATCTCAGCTCAGTGAAACGGGATCAATTGAATAATTAGCGAAATTTCATCACAATGTCAAAAATTCCCAACAAGTTCTTTTTGTTGTCATAATTTTGAAGAATACAGGCACTATTCTCAGTAAAAGTTTGATAAATTTAGCGAATCAGTTGATGACTGATTCACCGTTTCTTCTTCAACAGTGTCAAACTACTTCTTTGATACACAGCCTGACAACAAATCATTTAGTATGCGGTTCCATAAGTCTTAACTAAGAAATAATTTTATATTTTAGCTCAGTGAAATTGGCTCAATTGAGTGAATGATGACATATCATCACAATTATAAAAATTCCGAAAACGTGTTCATAGGTGCTGTAATTTTGAAGAGGAAAGATACTATTTTCAATGATTTACATTTATCAATGTGGAGTTTGATTGATTTGTTCAATCTGTTAACGAGATGATTCACCTTTTTTAATCAACACAAATGGACGACTAACCAATAATTATACTGTTCCAGTGATATAAGCTAGCTCAGTGAAACGGCTCAATTGAGTAATTGATAGAATATCTTCACAAGGTCAAAAACTCCCAACAAGCACTTTTCGTTGTCATAACTTGAAGAGCACAGGCACTAATCTCAGTGAAAGTTTGATAGATTTAGGGAATCGGTTGATGATACGATTCACTGTTTCTTCGTCAACGGCGTTAAACTATTTCTTTGATACATAACCTGGAAACGAATCACTAGGTATGAGGTTATAAAAGTCTTAACTAAGAAATAATTTTATATTTTAGCTCAGTGAAATGGGTTCAATTGAGTAATTTATGAAATATCATCACAATGAGAAATATTCCAGGCTAGCCCTCTTTGTTTACCAAAACTTTGAAGAATAGCGGCATTCGTTTCAGTGATTTATACCTGTCAGTGAAAGTTTAGTGGATTAATCGAATTGTTTCCGAAGACGACTTACCATTTCTTCATCAACAGCGTCGAACTACGTTTTTACATAGACTAGAGACTAATCATTAGATATGTGATTCCAAAACTGTTAACTAAGAAATAATTTTATATTTTAGCTCAATGAAACCGGCTCAATTGAGTAATTGACGAAATATCATGACAATAACGAAAACTCAAAGCAAGTGTTCTTTATTGTCATAAGTTTGAAGAATACATATATTTGTTTCGGTGGTTTGTATCCGCCAGTGAAAATTTGATCGATTTATCGAACCGATTAACGAGACGATTTGCTGTTTCTTCATCAACAGCGTTAAACCACTGTATTAATTCACACACTGAAGCGTTCACTTAGACATAATATTGTAACAAAAGGTTCCATAGAACTCTTATAAACGATGTAATCACGAATGACTCTTCAATGCTACTGATCCTACAGATATCTAAATAAATTCAAGGTCACAGCAACGAGTAATGACATTAGCATTTATGACATCAGCATTCTGGATATCTAATTCCTATATAGACAGCAGTTCAAATTCCTTTAGTTCTAGTTTTTCCTAAGAACTTGTCTTGTTAAGAAGCTGTCATAAGTAAATATAAATATAAACAATTATTTACTGTAGTCTAAAATAAATATTAAGTTGAATACTGGTAATTAAATAAATCAAGTAAATAAAGACTTTTAAAACAATTAACTAGTTTCGTTACATTAATGTCAGACATAGAGTTTGAAATTGAAAGTGTGAACTCACGGCCTATTAAGAAATTAAAAGCTGATGTTAATTGTTTTACATGTGTCGGTGACATGAAGTGCTGTTAAAAATATGGAGTCGCTGATGGAAATATTGCAAAAGATGCAGAACAAAATGGATTTCAATCAAGAAGAAATGGAATTTAATTAAACTAATTACAAGAAAAAAAGAATTCCGATCAAAATAAATTACTAGTTGAAATTAAATCAGGCCAAAATGCATTAAATCAAGAATTTAATTTGTCAGATTAAATTACATGAAGAGATGGGAACTATTAATGCTAATCAAAATAAATTACAAGACTAAATTAGACCAAGCCAAAATGCATTACAAGAAAAACTTAAATTAAGTTAGACTAAATTACAGGAAGAAATATCGAGTCAAAACGCAGTAAAAGAAGAATTTAAATTAAGGCAAATTAAATTACAAGAAGAAATAGAAGATGTTGCAAATAAGTTGTCAACAAAGTATTAGAAGGAGGCGTTCTTTATTTCCATTAACGATCAACAGAAATCAATCCACAACAGATTCCTTACTTTCTTGATGCTGAGAAAGTCATCGCAGACATATGAAAACACCTACGTATGACGGGAAAACATCTTGGATCAATTATTATAAACATCTGCTATATCGCGTAGGTGGACCGTTGAAGAAAAAGCCTCTACTTGGGGATGCCCTAGATATTCAACAAACCATACCGGACGATCTGCAAAACAATTTCGACTGCCTTGCTTCACGATTAAACATCTGCAACAGGTCTACTGTGTTAAGATATCGACCACAGAAAATTGGACATAATTGAACAAATCAGAGTGAACACGTTTGTGAAAGGTCTTCAGGATTTTGAAACATAAAAAGCACTTAGGTTAGCACGTACGCATGACCTGGCTAGTATATTGGCTTATACACTGTAGTTTGAAGTGGCCAAACAAATTTTGAAGGGTCACGTTCATGTACGAGCCAAGGACGAAGACAAAACTATTGTTGAGAGTTTGGAAGAAACAGTGCTGAAAATAATTAAAGCACAAAGAGCAGGGTAATGAACGTGAGGAAATCATCGTAGCACTGGCGTGCAATTACTGCCCTCAGTTGTAGTCAAAAGTTGAAGAACCTCTCATAAACCGTTCGACTGTAATCAACGATGACTGGAAAACGGATTCTGGATCATTTCCATCCTAGTTGCAATGTTTTAGTAAATGGACCGAAGCATACGCTCTTCCAAATCAAGAGGCAGTTGCAATGGCCGAGACCTTGGTGAAAAAACTGTTTAGCCGTCTTAGTATTCCATTGGAACTGCATTCAAACCAAGGAATAAATGTTTAGTCAGCTTTATTCCAACACCTCTGCCAGCTGTTGCAAATGAGCAGAACCAGAACAACTGCTCTTCATTCACAATCAGATGAAATGGTGGTATGGATGAATCGAACGATGGGAAAATATTTCTCCAAAGGCGTCTTAGACCCTCAAACTGATTGAGACCAGTACTTACATCTGTTTTTCATGACATATCGGGCGGCTGCAAACTAAGCGACAGGAGAGATTCCAGCTAGGGTGTTGTTTAGGCGTGAAAGAAGAGGAAACTGCTGCCGGAAGTCTTCGAAGGAAGCTAACTTCAATTCATGATTGTTAGCTTTCGAATGAAGTTGCACTATGATGTAAGTTCTAAAGCGGGAGGATTTTAATCCACTATCTGCTTTGATTGTACTAACATCAGCGACGATGAGGTATTTCTTCTAAATTATAAAGATCATGAGAAGGTCCAAATAAAGTTATAAAAAGGATCAGTGATGTAATATATTGAATAATAGAATTGCCCAGAGGAAAACTTAAGGTGTTTCACATGAACAAAGGGCGAACCATGTTGGTTTGGAGTTTGGGGTTCAGGAAAGTGGACAGTCATTTACTAAATTTACCTCAACCTATTCGGGACTTC
Source organism: Phrixothrix hirtus (assembly GCA_024586415.1). Lineage (NCBI taxonomy): Eukaryota > Metazoa > Arthropoda > Insecta > Coleoptera > Phengodidae > Phrixothrix > Phrixothrix hirtus. The sequence continues at coordinate 11,560 of JAHWXV010905982.1, forward strand.
TCAAACCTCGGTCTGGAGTTACCACTGAAGAATGCAAAATCTGTTTGATATACCAGAGAAGTAAACCTTGGGTCGTTGTGTCGGTAAAGGCATTCAAATGTCCCGTAGAGTCGCAGTTAAATTTGAAAAAAAAGACGATGGCGTAGAAGAAATACAACAGCCGTCACCAACAATATATACGAAAATTGACTATCTTATGACAAAAGCCTTGTCCTTATTAAGACGCGTGGAAGACATTATGAGATCTAAGGAAACAAATCTGTGTCAGTGCTGGTAGAAAGCTAGCTGTACCTAGGTTCGGTTGTGGTTTAGAACAGCTTAACTGGCGTGAGATGCGTAACATGTTAGAGGTAGTGTTTCGAGATAACGGTGTCACGATTCTGATGTGTAGTTCGAATGCAAGAGGAGCTCCACCAACAACGTAATCTGTGCACTCCCACTTCTACAAGCAATGGGGTTGCAAGTATGGATCGCTGTGCAGATTCCGGCATTTGCAAACAAATGTAGGACCATTGCAAGAGCAAATTCCAAGGTCACTGTTATGAGGCGTAACAGTCTTAAGGAGACAATTAGAATTAACAAAAATGTTGTAGAAGATTCTGAAACATTCCAGAAGGTTCCATAGAACTGAAATAAATGATGTAATCACGAATGACTCATTACTGCAACCGATACCTATATAACTTCAAGGTTACAGCAATGAAATTTTAACATCAGCATTCCGTATAATTTTATTCTTTACTATTTCCGAATATTATAGAATATCTCCTTTCTGTATAAATAGTTTAAAATCTTTTAGTTTTAGTTTTCTCTAAAACTTGTCTTGTTAAGAAACTGTTATAAATAAATATAAATATATACAATTATTACTTGTGTATCTAAAATAAATATTAAGTTGAATACGTGTAAACAATTTTAAGTTAATTAAGTGATTAAGTAGTTTCGGTACAATATTATATTTTAGCTCAGTGAAACGGGCTCAACTGGGCAATTGATAAAACGTCATGAAAATGATAGTAGTTTGTAGAGAAAGGTCTAGTATCAATTAATTGCATCGATCAACGAAAAATGTGATCGATTTATCGATCTCAGGTAAACGTGTTCAACTGAGAAATTGACGAAATACCACTACGGCGATAAAAAACAAAATCTGTATTTATCAATGAAAGTTTGATTAGTTTACCGAATCGGTTGACAAGACGATTCAGTTTTTCTTAAACTACATTTTTGATAGAAAATCTGGAAACTAATTGTTAGTTATGCGGTTCCAGAGACGTCAGCTAAGAATTCACTTTATATCCTAGCTCAGTGAAACGAGCTCATTTGAGTAACTGACGAAATATCATCACAACAAAAAATTCCAAGCAAGCGCCCTTCATCACCATAAATTTGAACAATACATGCACTAGTTTCAGTGACCTTTATCCACCATGAAAGTTTGATCAATGTTTCTTCATCAACAGTGTTAAACAACCTTTTTGATACACACCCTGAAAAGTTATCATTAGTTATGCGGTTCTAGATACCTTAACTTGAAACAATTTTATGTTTTAGTTCAATAACATAGGCTTAACTCAATTTAAGTATAAAATTGCCGAAATATTAGTTTAGAAATCATTTCATATCTTGACGAAACAGACTCAACTGAGACATGGATGAAACGCCACCATAATGACAAACATTTGAAACATTTACTATTAGTACGGATGCTTTGTACCTTCAAATGGAAAGTTAGAGTGACTTGAAGCAGTTGAAGAGATGATTCACTGTTAATTCCCATAGAAAATTGTCAGATCTCGCTGGTTTTTTATGTCAAAACATCTAATTTATGTAAATTTTATTGTTAGCAATCGCTAATTCTTTTTGTAAATTATCTAAAGTCAGTAACATCAATATGCGTGACGAATTACCTTATTTA
>JAHWXV010906011.1:0-11838 GCA_024586415.1 Phrixothrix hirtus
AATATATATATATATATATATATATATATATATATATATATATATATATATATATATATTTATATATGTATGAGGTTCATAGCAAATAAAAAAGTTATACCTGCTTAGGTGCGTAATATTTGTATTTAGAGAGCAAATAATCAACCTGAACTAAAGAAGCCAATGAAAACATTGGAAAGCAAAATCCATTAATACTTCCATAGCATTTTTTAAAAAATAATAATTAATAAGATATAATTTAAAAACAAATTATCAAATTATTTATACCTATTATAACATCAATTATTTCTATAAAAATATATATTACAAAGTCTGATCATTGCTTAAACATTTAAACATTGTAAAGCATTAAATGACATTCTTAAAAAATATTTAAGATTTGTGATTGTTTGTAGACAAGAAATTTAAATTCCAATCTTCTAAACCACAAATTCATATTTGTGGTTTGTTAATAAAAGAAACATTTGGCCTTCTGTTAATTACTTCTTCAGCATAACCTGAAGGGGTAATTCTTTTTACTGTATACCATATACTTCTAATTGCACTAGGGATTTATGTAACAATCATCGTTGTCAACTATAAAGTATTTTCACACGATTTAAGACACAATAGCTGTGCCACCGTTGTCGGAGAAATTGAATAATTCTTCTTTTGTCGTAAACAATTAACTACTATTTAAATTAAAAACCAGTTTTCTAAGAAGACATTCAATTGATATATGCATTATTATCATTCATACGGGGTAGCGTTGTGTAACAAATAACTTCTTTATACTTTTATAATTTATTAATATTGTTCCACTTTTAGTAGATTTTGAACCATCTGTATTAGTATTTAATCCTAAAACTCTTAGTAATACATTTGAAAATAATAAAAAAATCAAATGTACAATTATTTTTAATTGTGTTTTTGGCGTCTCAATTATTTTCTTTGTTCTACAAATTTGTAATTTTTGAATAATTTATAAATAGATATTTTATATTAGTTTATAGTGTCTAAAAAGGTAAACAATTTAGAAGCAAAGTCTAAATCTAAATATTAACAATCAACATTGAATTTAAAATAAATCTTAAATTATTTCACAGTCCATTGGCGATTTCAACAGAAAAATTAAATTAGCAATATGATTAGTAATATGTGTAAACGTTAAAAGGGTATAAAACTAAGATTTAACCTTGCCTAAGAATATTCTTGAAATATTCAAATTCAACATACAAAGACTAAATTTCGGTGTTATTTTAGAGGTGAAGATGATCTTCTAAATACAAAGTTCATCAGATGATGTTACTAAACTACTGACGTTATTTTAATTGGTCGGTAAAATATAAAAAAAAAGAGAATTACATAGACAATAATGCGCTAGAAATGCATAATAAAGCAAGAATGTCGTGTGAAATAAAATTCAATGGAGACATTGAGCAAGTGAGTTTTTAACAATCCGTTGTTAAAATAATAGTAGTATATCATAAACGAATTTAGTAAAGCATACGACACAACATAATTAACAGTTTGAGACTGTTCTGTAACAAACATAACGCTGCAATATCGAGTTATTCGATAAGTAATATTAATTTAGTCAGAATGCATTAGAGCGTCGTGTTGCGTACAAAGTCAAAAATTGGATTAGGCGCGATTTTTAATCTACGTTAAAAGTACTTCTTGTTTAAATCAACGGATTTTATTTTAAATCAGACTACTTAATGTTTTAATTATTCTTAATTTATAATAATGTTTATAATAATAAGGTTCATATTTATGGTATTCACTTTATTGATGTAAATAGTAGTACAATTTGAGAACTGTGTATTCTAGTTGGTGCATTGATTTTAGTTTAACGGTTTAGTGTTTGTTAATAGTTGGTAAAAAACTGTTTACATGTCTAAAACACCTCCTAGCATCGACTGTTTCCTTAATTATCTAATAGTATTTATATTAATCTTAATTAACGGTGACAAACAAAACGCAGTGAGGTAAATTGCTCTTCATAAAAATAATTTTTATCTAAAATCGTACATCACTGAATTTTGTAATACATTTACCACTGTCACATTAAAACTTTAATAAGTAATTGTGAGTAATGGCATGTAGACATGTAAAGGATTAGTGTTTTAATTTAGTAAATAAATAAAAATTCGTTGTTACAAAAATAAAACAATTGTTGTTTTGATTTCATACTTGTTCAAATTGCGTAACATCATCATTGTAAATGTAATCTAAAAGTACCATTCTCAAACAGATGTTCACTATTATATTATGGTAGGTTGGTTTTCAACACAGAACAGTCACATATACCACAATTCTCCCTATTAATTATACCGAATAGTAGGTTAAAGTTGACGATAGTAGTTCAGTAATAGCCTGTAACGTAACGGTAATTTATTTTAGTAAAGATATATCTAGAAAATAAGATTTCTAGTTATTTATGTTATGGCTCCAAGAAAACCGTTCCTTGTAATCCATAATCACGGACGATGTTCTGACAAAACAAATTTACAGAATTGTTGTAAAGCTATTAAAAATCCCAAGATGAGATTTAAATGAACATTTTAAAAAAGGGAAAACTAACTGAGAAAAACATACTTTAAAATGTGCGTCTCCAATTGGTAAATTAATATGCAAGAAAGGGTTGTCATAGCAACGACTAAAAGGTATAAAAGGACAAACTCAGAAGATTATGGTTTGGAATCACCTACAAATTAGCGTGTGTGTATAAAAACCAAAATAAATAGTCTAAAGATAAGTTCCTTCCAAAGTCAAATTACCCCGGAGGTACTAAATAAATACCAACTTCCTAATATAGTCTGGCGTTATCACATGTTTATGCAACTAAATTACGCAGACAATTTTAAATCCAGTTGTCAGTAAATAAAGATCCTTTTACAACCAACTTTCATAAATATAGCATAATAGAGAATGAAAGCGTTCAGAAAGCAATGGGCCTAATTTTTAGAAAAATTTTCAGAGGCGACCGGGGATCGAACCTGAGCTTTCAAATTTGTACTCTGGCGTGTTCACCACTACACTACCGCCTCAATCTCCGGTTACTCTGAAAATGTTTCTTTAAATGTGCCACTATGAACAATGTAATTTATAAGATGTTTACTATCTTTAAAGATCGTTAGGAGAGCTGTCTTTCATAAATATCTTCAAAACATTTGCAGTTTTAGGTTGTAAGATTTAAATAGAGAATTAGCTTGCACCTGTTATACCCAAAATCTAATGTTCACATAAAAGGGAGTTTCCTTTAACAAGTGTCGGTTAACCCAAATTTATTATAAGATTTTGTACTTCATATATATTAAATAAGAATTGATGTGAAAAATATTTTTGATTCTTTATTTAATATATCATTTATTAAAAATAAACTCCTTTATTGATTTTACTGGAAGATAACAAATGCATTTTAAAATTACAGGTAAACCAATGTCTGAGATCATTACATCCGTATCTTTGAGTGACAAGAGTGAATCAAAGATTATGACAGCCATTTATAATAACGTCCCGTTCGATTATAAATTATTAAATCACGCTTTATAAGCAGTTTGCAGGTAACAAGGTTTTTCATTTCATGACTGACCTTTCTCTTCTTATTCCGCCTCGCGGCGATCAATTTAAGCTCTTCTATGGCCATCTTTCCTCCCCGTATTCGTACCGTTTTAGTGCTCTATTTTGTAATCTGTTGGAGATAGATCTTTTTACCTACATTTATCTCTGTATCATTTCTATTATTATTCTTTCTTTTCGGGTGTACTTCAGGTATCTTCTTATATAATCCAGTTTGAGTGATTCTGTTTTATTCCAAATCTTGTTTATTATTGGTTACATATCTCCGCCATGCGTTATTATGTTTTATCATATACCGTTAAACATTCTTCCGTTTGTTTGTTTAGTGAGGCGCTTGTTCCAAATCGCTTCATGTAAAACTTTTATTATTTTACCTTCCACATCCTCATCCGCTTTTCCGTATTGAATATCATTGTTTCGAATAGGTATATTCTGAGCACGTGTTGTTTATTTCTTGAGCTATCGTTGTTATTTCTTTGTCTGTACAAATTCGTGTATTCTGTTTTCTCACTGTTTATGTTTAACCCACACTTTTCGCATTCCTTTTATAATTTCCTTAAGATGTATACCATGACCTCGTCTTACAGTGCTATTTGATCATCTATGAACATCAGTGAGTGCAATACAGTGCAGCCGTTTCCAGTTTGCCACACTTCTTATACTATGTATCTAAGGCTTGTTCTGCGAATATGTTAAAAAACATAATAAATGATAATGTGCATCTTTGTTTAAGCCCTTTGGTACTGAACTTGTGTTGATAATTTTTACCCACCTTTATTCGCAATTTATTTTTGTTCTATAACATATTTTCCATTTCTTCTTATAATTCCAATTCTTCTCATTACCTACCAAATTTTGTACTCGGGTACTCTGTAACGCGCTATTTGTAAATTAATGAATATAATACGTGGTGTGATGAAAATATATGGTGTGTTTAAATTAAAAAGTAATATTATAGCAAAAGGCACACTACAATTAGTACCCTTCGCTTCGAATATACTTATCTCATCGTTGTTACCACTTTCTGAAGCAGTTCTGGATGTATTATTTACTGAATGTCTTCAGTTGCGCTATTGTGGCTATCTTGATGTCCTAAATCGAATAAAACGCTCATTTTCTATGAGCAATGAATATATTGAGTTGAATGTATTATTAAAATTATTTTGCTATTGTGGAATGAAGTTTTCTAATTTTTTCTGTCTTAAGGGTACGCCGCTGCTTAAAACCGATAACTGGCATTCACCTGATTCAACTCTTATAAGGATTGTACGTTAAGTGTTCTTCTCCAATTTTTATGAAATAGGAGATCCCTGTTTTCTATATGCACAAAAATTTGGTTTTAGGGGCTAAAAATCTTCCCTAAATTAAGGTGCTTTTCACCCTCAAAATAAAATATGAGTATTCAAAAAAGTTATGCTTTATTCTCGTATGAAGATAAACATTTCAGCAGTATACTTTTTGTATGTGAAACTTTCTAACATGGTCTAATACAGGCCCAAATTTCGGGGCAATTATTACCTCCTAAAACCGAATTACTACCGGTATAAGAAATATTGGTCCCTTAAATATACAAATTTCATTAAAGTTGCTGGGGGCGGGGTACTTGGGGATGCCTTCCTTGTTAGAGTTATTTCTAAATTTTATAGTTTATCTCTTGTTGCAGAATTCCAGTCAAAGTCACCTTTAAAATGTTAGGGTTAAGATTTTGTGTGTCAGCATTCCATCAGAATTTTTCAAGTTTGTGAGTTTTTATTTTGACCCTTTTAATTTAAATATCTTCTAAGTAGGTTTTCTTAAATTTATTTATTTTATTTCGTCGATATCTTAAAGATACGTTATCTATAAATTTTTCGCGAAATTTCGGCATCTAATGCATTGGTTCGTATAATTTATATTGTTGCTTTAAAAAATTATCTTGCATGACACGTGGTATCAAAAATTTGCTGCAACAGGTTATGAATAGTTTTAAGAATTTTGCTACTATAAAATCTAACTAGTTATCCAAGAAATAACTATAATATTACATCTTCCGTTTCAATTTTAATTAATTATTATTAATTGTTGTTATTAATTACATATTATGTAATTATTTTGGATCGCAGTATTCCATAATGTCTACTTATCTTGTTTGCGACCTCCCTATTTATTTATTTTGTAAAATTAAATTGGGGGTTGGTTTTTCTAAATTGGGATTTACTATCTATTAATATTTGTTTTGTCTACAAAATTTATATTAATATCTTAACTGTTAATTTAATTAATTGAGGATTTCAGTTTATATTCGGTTATTAATCTCTTTAATTCGTCATATAATTTAATCTTTAATTTGTTCTTATTTTATTATTAAATTAAGTCTCATTGACATAGGTAGTTTGAATTGCATTTTATGGTCATATTGTTACGAAGTTACTTGATTTGTTACTGTTTACGTTGGGGTGTTGGTTGTTGTTTAATTAACATGATTAAGGACGAGAGGTCTCGTAACTAACCAGGATTAAAGAAACGCATGGGAAGGATAAGTTTATAAGTTTATTAGAAGTAAAGCAAAACGTTAGACATTATAAAGCATTGAAATAAATGTTTAAGACTTACATAAACTTTGACATGGCTGCTTGGAACACTACGCGCACTTAGGTAATTATGTTTTCTACTTGATGTCGTACGTTCTGTCAGAGTGTTAGAAAAAGGGTGTTCCCAGATGATATATCACCTCTTTATATATTCTTTGTTAACCAAAAGTCTACGTGTCATTTCAAAGATCACAAGGGTGTAGCTAACAGCGCGTGTGTGACCACAGCTTGGTTAATTAGTAATTATTTTAGGAAAGTTTCCCGGAAGAGCTTCAAAAATAGGAAATTAAAAATGAATTTAATGAATAAGTAAAGTGATAATTTATCACGTGAAACTAAGAACTAATAATTCCGCGAATGATAGGTTATTGTGAATTACTTATTTGAATAATTAGTAAATTCCTATTTCGATAAAATAATTTATGAAATAGTTTATAGAACAATTTTGAATTTAGAAATATTTAAATAAAATAATATATCTGTATTAATAACAGAATGCCTTTCGTGACAATATCTCTGTTGAGATATTTTTCTCCTACGCTTCAACCTTGGCCAATTTCAACACAGAAACTTGGTTTTTAATTTGAATCGTAGCCGATCTCCCTTATTCGTTGTTCATACTGGAATCCAGAGATTTCTATGAGTTAATTGATCGCATTTCTACTAGCCACCTTCTGTGGTAACATGACTGCTCAATTATTAATGTATTCGCCATTCTGGTAGATCTACGAGTATTACTTAATCCAGTTGAAATTTAATATCACAAACTTATTTATATTAATTATATCGCTGTAATTATTTTGTGTTTTCCCTGGTGAATTAAATTGGTTTTGTTATATATATTATTTTATTTATTTATGATACAAGAAAAATTTATTTATTACCAACTGTATAAACCAGTAGTCTGCATATAGCAGAATACTTGTCTATTCAGTTAATTAGTCAGGTCCGTTGGGAGGCATTCTTAAGGAGTGTGCTCTTCCTACGTTTTACCATTTTAATTACGGTAAGTGGATGCAATCTTCTTCTCTAGCAATTCCGGATAATAGAATCAAGCTCAAATATTTAAATTAACTTTATCTGCGCCGAGGTGTTTAAGCGTTGCTTGATCATGTATTTGATTTTCCTAAGAATCAGTTTTATCGTAATTCTCATTTTTGTATTCATTTAAGATTTTTTTTATACAACTCACGCTATCTTTATCTGAAAATAGTCACATAGTTTTTATAAAATAATATATCTATTGGCCTCCATTTTTGCTGCTAATTCTTCGGAACTATGTTCCAATACATTTTAAAGAGTCTAAGTCCTTTAAGCCTTAAAACTATTTAAATAATAGATTACTCATACTAATAATACTTGAATTTTCATTGTAAAAATTGTTTAAAAAAAGGTATCTAAGCCCGATTGTTATTCCTCTCTTCTATTGCTTCTCAACGTTTTTCTATGGACACACTATTGTAAGTTGACACGAATCTCATGCATATAAACCCAAAAAGTGTAACTACTATTGGTACAATTGAGCCATAATTTCGTGATTTTGCATCTTTACTTTCTAATCTACGTCTCTTCTATCCTACTTTTCAGAATTTTTGGATATAATTTACTGAGATCCAATGTGCTACCACAGAATATGTTAACCTTGTTTGACTTCAACGAAAGCAATTTCTAATTCTACAGTAAGGTATGCACATGACACCTGAAAATAACTTATTACTTTTTGACACTAAATCTTTTTTCCTAAAACTCATCCAGAGATCCACACAGCCCAGTGGCTAGACCACCATCTCCGGGAGGGAACTCGAATCAATCTAAAGGAGACTTAATTTAATATACAATTTAGGTGAATATACCGTGAGCGAGAAAACTATGGAACTACTTCATGAAACTTAAATAGGATGGCTACTCCCCATAGGAAATTATAATATATTAATTCTCAAAAGGTACCTAATTTTTTGATAATTGAGATTGTGTATGAAGCATTCTATTCTATGATACTGGAATCTGGCTACTAGACATTGAAGAAAAACACAAAGTTCGAGTCATGAAATTGAAGAAAACGTATTCTTTAAAAGATTACAAAGCAAATGAGAATAAATGGCACTCGTTACGATAATCTTTTTCGGAGGGATGGTGAATTAAAGTTTAACTCAAAATGTTTGAAAATCACCCAAAATAACAAATTTTTGTGTTCAGCTGAGTAACTTTATTTTTAACAACTCGAATGAGGGTAATGCATAGAACTTACTTTAGACAAATTATATAATCAAAACAGTAAGCCAATGAAACGTCACGGTGTTGGAACTCTGCGCATCCATAACCGTGTTTAGCCGAAATATCAATTTCTTGGCTTTTTCTCATACTTTAGTGTCCTTTTAATATTCTAAATAAATTTGGTTACCGTCAGTAAAAGATATTAAAGGATAGTAATGAAAATTACTTTATTACTTTTCGTTTCATCCACCAGTAAATATTCCCAAGGTATATTATAAAACTGTGTATTGGTTTTGGTTTTTAATGAATTGAGTAAAATAATGAGTATCAAATCGCATATCACTTTCACATTGTTGTCATGCTTGTTTCAGCATGCCTGCTAAGAAGAACTCGTTTCACCTTGCATTTTTGCTACCAAAAATAGACGCCATCCATCAAAATTGACTCAGAACATTTTACCAGCTCCAATGCTACTATAGAAATGAACTCGATGTATTGAAATGGAGTTAGAAACCAACTCGAACTGTATTGATGCTTTTATCAATTCGGTTTGATTTTCTGTGAAATGCACCGTGGATGTCGAAAATCAGCTGTGTTCTACTTCATTATTTGCTTGGAATGCTAAGACAAAATTGTAAAATGCCGATGGAATGGACGACATGATCGATGATAACAATGACGATTTAGACGGCGATTTGGAGAAGTTCTTATCTGTACAAGTGAGTGAATACGAATGATCTGCTTAATTTTGTATTTTCTAAATACCTTTTATTATCCGTCCAAAAAAGATTGAATGATGTTGAATTTACAGTTTCGAATCGAGTTTGGAGCGAAATATTCGGGGATCATGATCAATAAAATTTGAATACTTATATGTTGGCTGTGTTTTGAAACACAAGTTTGGGATGCCATATCTTCAGTTTTATTGGTTTGTTATATAGTTTGGTTTAAATTTATTCCTGTCTATTGTTTTCGTCTGAACCATTAAGAAAAAGTTCCAAGACGAAACACAAAATGTTGACATTTTTAGTTGATTTTTGAGCCTCTTGGATCAAATTTTGATTCACCATATCTGTGTTTTTTTATAACAGAACAAATAGTGTTGTAAGGTTTTGTTGGACCGATGGGGTCGGAGTGCAAAATGTGAAAAATCGTGACTCTTTGTAATTTTTCTAATGTGATAGAACCCACCACTATCATAAATTGGGTTTTAGATTAAAGCCGAATGAGTCCATTTATTAAAAAACGTTCCTTATGGAAATGAATATATTTTGATGTGGATTTTATGTGTCTGGAGTTGGTTAGTGGTGGAAACCTCCAAGTGGAGTTCAAAATTTTCTAATGGGGGGAAGCTGAGCTACACGCGGCACCACATGTTACGAGATGGTTCGGCAATATGGTTTTGATGTTACTAAAATTGCAAGTGCGTGTGGGTGACAGTTTTTGAGTCCAAATATCGCTTGATATCGCGTCGTGCCGGTTTTACTTATCTTTGTTTTGAAACAATGGATAGTATCTAAATGTAGCACACAAGTATTAAAAATATTCTTGAAGTAATGGTAGTATCTTTTGAATATATCTGCAATCACAAGGGAACTGTTTTGCATGGCTAATTGCTTAAAACACAAATAATTCTATTTTTAAACAAATCTTATTGCTTTATTGTCAGACCTCGTATGCTGCCAATTCTAAATTCTTGGAAGTTTGTGATACGTCAATAATTACGATTGATATATGGTAATTATTACGTAAAGTAATAGTGTAAACAAAATGTATAAATATATTATTTTATTACAAAAATTTGGCACCGTTGAACAAAAAATGTCTATATTAGAACCAAATTCTATGACATAATGTTTTTGCAGCAATTTCTAAGAAATTTCAAAATGACTGGAATAAAATTTATATAACATTACAATGTATAAAAATAGGATTAATTGTGTAATCCATGGTGTTTAGTAAATAATTTTGAAAACTTAAACATTAAGCAATGCTGATGCAATGTCACTGCTTGTTTTTAAATTATCACCTCATTATAATTAAATCCGTGTTATGTACCCAAAGTGTTTCATCGGTTAATTAAGAAATGTAATTTCTTTTACAAACATATTGCTGCAATTAGTTAATACATCAAAGCAGTTGCAATTATGTTGTAGTTACTAATGAGGTAATTTGTTATACATCCTTTTACATAACTTGACTTTAAATTTGATCTTATCCGCTCTATAGTATTTCTAACTATAGTACCTTGAATAGTAATTTAAGTAGAATCGGTATGCATTGTTTTAAATTTAATCTTACGAAGAGACCGGCCCTGTAATTGAGGTTGATGAGACCGAGTGAGGTGTGAGATGGACCGCTAACACCTGTGCATGCCCTAAGGCATCTGATGCGTGTTGGCATGTCTGAAGGTAACCTGCACTGAGAGATACACATAATTTCCACCAGGTATCTATGCACCAAAATAGTTTTAGAACGATTAACAACACTTATATATCGAAAACTATGATGGAGTTGAAAATTCCCAGAATTGCACCAATACAAGGCAACGGATAACTAAAAGCGGTGAAGAAATGCGTTTTCCATTGTTCCTGTATGCTTTTAAAATCACTCCGAATTGATAGACAAACCATTCATTAATTTTAAAATGAATTTAGTCATGACAAAATATTTTATATAATTTTGTAAACATTTTAGATAATAGAAATTACAAATATAAATGGCAACAAAACTTTGAAATTATTTAAATAAATCAAATGTTAATATTAAACTAGAAGGTATAATCTCCGTTTCTTTTTGAAATAAGATGATTTCCTTTCAAAGAGAACGTGCCAAAATATTGTCGAAACATAAATGTAACAAACAAGTCATAATTAAAATTTGATACAAAGTTTATTCATTTTCCGCTACTTCTTTATCCCGCACAAGGTCAAACCGCAGAAATCATTAGAAAATTCGGAACCTTGGAAAATTATGTAAAAATTGCAGATTTAAAATTCACATTTTTATTTTAAGTTTAGAATAATGTCATAATTGGTAATTTTGTATTAACAATTTAAAAAGATAGGTTAATTTTGTTATAAAAGTTTTAATTACATTTTCGCATGGCAGTGCTTAGCATAGTTGCCAACAATTGTTTACGAGTTTATTTTGTATCGAAAGTTAGTTTGCGTCTATAGTTCTTCAATCATACAAGGTTGGGCGTGATTTGATTTACATAATATAGGATTGTTCGTGACGCAAGCGTAGAACATTTGCATGGGCTGAATTCGGTAATAGTTGCCGTGAATCAAAATGGCGCCGTAGTCGGTATAACATCATTCGTTTGATGTGGAGACGTATTTCAAAAATAACGAGGATTTTATTGCAATGTAATGAGTCTTTTATCGCTATTTTGCAGTGGCGGCTCGTTCTAAAGGGCACAAGGGCACGTGCCCACTTAATAAATTATTCAGTCATTCATCATTCAGTCAGTCTATTATTCTTATTT
>JAHWXV010906194.1:0-10829 GCA_024586415.1 Phrixothrix hirtus
TATATATATATATATATATATATATATATATATATATTTGTTCCTCTAAGTAAACACATTTGATCTAAGATGTCAGAAATTGCAGAACACATTTCAGACAACCTTACGTCGACGCTGATATAGAGGAGTTGTTAAAGAAATATCCCGGGTATTCCATCTCAGCTCCGTTGTTTCCCGGAGATACAAATTATTTATTTGAAATAAGTTCACCATGAGGTTATATTTGAATATTATAATAATATACCCTGGTGAAGCTCTAGAACAAGTCTGGCGTGAACTAAATAGTAGTGAGGTGAACCTGGAACATATTCCGTATGACGATCGATTGGATACTGTGTTAATAGAGAGGACGAGATTGTTCTTGTTACAGATGCTGAGACGAAAGTGTAGAATTTGTAAACAAAACCCGCATGTTCGGCTTGTGTCTGTAATAAAGAGAATTTAACTCTGTTTTTTCTAGACCGACACAAATCACAACAGTCCTTCTCAGGACTACAAAAATTCTCATAAAGGAATTCGAATTCAGCTTGTATTAAAATAACATGTTTTCCCGATTTTTTACAATTCATTGTAAACAATTACATATACTTCATTGAATACACACACACTACACGCCATCGTTTATCTCAATATTCCTCCATGTCCAACATTTTCAATCCCAAAATGGCCAAAGCTTGCCCCGCCCACACACAAAATGACCGATTCTTGCTCCTCCCGCTCTTAAAATTAACGACCCTCCACCAATGCACAAAATGGTCGACCATTTCCGCACCCACACACAAAATGGCCGACGCTTGCTCGTCCTACCCGCACACAAAATGGCCGGCGCTTGGTCATCCCACACACAAAGTGACAAAGAAACATTAAAAGTGAGGTTATGAACGTTTCCGGTCCAGAACTACTATAGTACATCTACTGAAGGAGCCATTGCATTTAAAAAAGGCTATATTAAAACAGAGTTCCACTTCATACATGAATTCCTCATAACTAAGTGTAGTAAATGAACTTATTGCCCTATATGTAACTTAGTGTTAGAAGATCTGGAAGAAAACACTCTAAAAGCCGTTGACTTTGGTATACCATTGTTAAAAAGATATGTTGATGACTGTATTGCAATTATACCTAATACCAAAATTTATCATATTTTAGATAAACTTAATAATTATCATTCTGAAATTAAATTTACTGTTGAAAAAGATATAGATAATAAAATTATTTTTTTAGATCTTACCTCATATAGAAATAATGATTCATCTATTATTGCAAATTTATAGAGAAAACTCATATGGTCAGGTAGATATACAAATTTTTGTTCATAAATACCAAAAAAATATAAAATTACCATTATTGATTGTCTTGTATACAGAGCAACAAAATTATCAAGTTTAACTCATTGTATAATGATGATATACAAAAATTTACTAATTCTTTACAAAGATATAATTACCCTTTGCATTTTATAAATAAATATATCATAATAAAGTTCTCACAAATGGACAAAACCAAGAATAATAGACACAATAACATTAATCAAAATAATATCTCAAATATCAACGAAAACATTCACTACATTGCTTTACCATTTAAACCCAACTTAAGCAATATAACAGCACTTACTTTAAAGAAATATAAATATACTATTGGTGAATAAAAATTTAACAATGTTGCCTTACTTTTTAGTAAAATTAAATCTAAAACACCTAAAGAAAAATTTTCAAATTTAATAAATCAAATAAACTGTAATCATTACAACGCTACTTACATAGGACAAACAAAATAATACCTAAAAAACAGAATTTAACAACGTAAATCTGATATGAAAGCCTTTTAACACCTTAAGTAACAAAAATCATGCCGCTTTAACCAATCACACTAAAGAACTATCACATAAGTTTGATTTTGATAACTGCAAATACTACACTTTGGAGATGATTACTTTAAGAGGATTTTTCTAGAAATTTACTACACTAAGACTCATAAAAATAGGATAAATTATAGAACTGACATCGACAACTTAAGTAAGATTTATTATACAGTTTTATGGTAAGACTTTTAAAACATTTAGTTTCTTATATTGTTTTATATTCATTAATCAATTCTTCAAATTTTACTTTATATTCATTACCAGTATTCCTAATAAAATCTAGAGTAATGTAATATACTTCCTGTATAATTTTTACCTTTATTGTATATAATAATCAAATGTAAAGTTTAGACATGCACTTTAAAAAAATGTAAAAGTAATGCTTACGTAAAATCAAGCCTTTAAGCTCAGTTTCCATTGACACTTGTTGACAATGGTTGTACTCTTTCAAATGAAACTCATTATTTTACAATAAAATTCGATTCAAATAATATCTTTCATCCAAATATGGCAATTATTATAAATTTCACTCAACTTCTAGTATTAAAAGTTATTTATAATTTCTTACAGCCGCAGTTTTAATAGACTATTGTTATTTTAATTATTATCAAGTACACTATAAAATGGAGGGTTTCTGGGATATTGTTCGATACTAATTTTCATTATTTATGTATCAACAAAAAGTTTTCATTATACCTACATTTTATAATACCATCTAATCTACTAAAAATGTTTTCGTCATCAATTAAAAATATATATTTTTACCAAAAATTTTGCCGAAACAGATATTTTCTTTTTACTTTTTAATGTAAGTATTACTAATATCCATACAATTGTTTGGTTAGGGTAAAAAAAATTATTTTTTATAGATCTTACTATTAATGTCAAATGAATGATCTCAGAAGATGAACTATAAATAGTTCGAAACTTTAGACTGCTTTTCGACAACTAAATGTGATACAAATAGGGATGGTAAGATATTATTCTTAGTCGTTTTTATTCCGCAATAGTGCAACTCATGACTTTTAATTCCGATAAAGAGGAATTTCACTAATGTAATTGTTTATTGCATTTCATATGGAATCCCGTTCATCTTGCAAAATTAAGTTTGTATGCAGTGTGTTCGATCTCAATTGTAGACCTTTAGATTTGGTGGCAGTTACCGTGATAAATTCGATAAGTACGGCCAAACTATTTTGACTTATATTTACTAAGTCATATATAGTATGGTGTGAATACTATAACGCCAATATCATTGAACTGAACCTGACTACACTAGCCTGGCCATCCTGTATTCAGGAATAATAACCTGAACCTGATTGTGTCCTAATGTTACTTTGATCTGTGGTAATAATTCATGATTGAGTGATTTAATAACTTTAGAGCTTAAAAATATTCTCTTATAATGGCATTTCTCGAATAATTCAAATTTATTTACCATAAAATAACAATTAAATTGATTTTACTGGTATATCGTTTCAATCCGTCAGCATCCGAATTCACCTACAGGTGTGGTAAATAGAAGAATTGTTCACACACTACAGCATGCAGTTTTCAACAAGTTTACCATTTTTAAAAATAGGTCACAGAGTTATAGCACTTTTAAGCAAATTTTATAAAATATCAGAAAAATAAAAGCCTGTTGCAAGCATTCGAAGGAGGGTTAATCTACATTTCATACTTGTACGTATTTGGAAGCAGTGTATAATTGAAATTTCAACAATGCACGATACATCATCCTCTGATTATAAATAAAGAAGTACTTATACTTAATATTAATATTATTGAAGTTACAATATATAAAGTTTAACATTAAAATGAACAAACAAAGGGTAATTGTAAAGGTAATAATACAGCATACGTTCTCAAAATGCACTCCGATTACTTAAGCACACCACCCTAACCGTCTTTCCAAGTTTTGTAACGTTGTTAATAATACCTCCGATTTGGTTCTTATTATATTGTTCTCCTGCATCATGGACTGTAAGGTTCTTATGAATCTCAGTTGTTTGAATGTAGTTTGCTGTTTTCAAGCGTCCTAACAAGATGAAACAAGATGGCGTTAAAACGAAGCTATTTTGGGGTCAATTAATTGTAGCATTTTCTCCAATCTGAATATAAGATTTTAATGTAAGGATAGCCCTATTTTTAAAAATATCGTGAGCTGAAGCCGTATTAGCATATCACATTCAAAACAAATAGCTGCAACTTTGCCATTTTGTAATAACTGTAGTTCTCTAACCAGTTGGTAATCCGTTTTAAAATATGTTACTACTAATTCTGTCCCAGAATAAACTATACAAAACTCCAACAGATTCTGCAAGATCATTCTGTTACGATTGCTTTGCGCAATAGTGCAAACTTTTAAAATTTGGGTCACAAGAAGTGCTAAGCTGCGTTCAGGCTATCGAACTTAACCGTGATCCAAATCTCGAACCTAAACCCGAGCCAAGCTTTTGTCTAAATGTGATTAAATTTTCAACAAACCGTGCAACGACCCCAATTTCAAATATTAAGGAGAGTTTTGTTGCCCTGCTGGAGGTTGTAATTTAGTTTAGTTAATAACCCGTAACGCATGTCATTGTATTAAAACCTAAACTTCGGGTCTAACAGTAACTATTGTATTTATAACTATACGAAAGTGTTTTCTGTAATGGTGACTTCGTGTATTTTAAGTTTAAATGAATTAGGCCCTTCTAACTTACTCTACATATTTTTAAATGTAATTTATTTAGAAACTATACTGTATGGAGGAGTTTTTCTATAAACAGCAACATACAGTACCCTATTTTTAAAAGATTTTATGTAAATCGTAAAAATATTACAACTTTGTATTTCAGGAAATCGAATTATTAGTAGAATTAACATTTTTGGCTGACACAAAAGAACAATAGCGTAATTTCCTAATAACCAAAATACGTCATATCCACCGTTTTAGATCAGAAATATGGAGCTTTATGTATTTTCGAAGTCAGAGTTTACTTTTAATTCCATATAGGTAAAAAATGTAAATTCAACTTGATTTGCATTCCTATGATGCTCATTGCTTCTATCTGATATCAAATTTTGACACATAGTCAAAAGCATTACCACTTCGATAATTTAAACTTTTTGAAAATTCAGTATTTACGAAATTATCCACTCGGCAAAATATAGTATACTATCTTATACATTTAAAATAAGTAATAATTTATAAAAAAATTTAGTTTAATTTTTGTAAGCTTTGTAGTAATTGTTCACGAGAGACTATGTTTATAAATGCAGTGATCAACTTATATTGGTAAAGCAACACAAAACCGTTTGCCATTGCAAAAGTTTTATACTACGTTTATAACGGTAATGCTTTATGAGTGCCTTATTTTATTTAATAACTTGGGAACACCTAATATTTATACGGAATTTGTGCATAATTTTCTTGAAATACAGAGCGTTCTTAAATGAAATGTATGCTGCAATGTTAAGTGATTATGGATAATGAATAAATGTCCGAATCACGTTGCTCACCTTTATTTGTCTAGTTAGTACCTTGCTGTTTAATAGTTTCGCAAACAACAAGTTCCCATCATCAGAACAAAGCTGTTAATCAAAACTAATGAATGCTAAATTGAAATAAGATTTAATATGAGTAAAAATAACAAATATTAGCCTAGAAACAACATAAAATGGTTAATATGATAAAATAGATTAGTATAAAGAATGATTGGCTCCAGCTTATCTTGAAATGATTACCTTATAAGCTTTGAAGCATACCAATGATCATGATCAGTCTAATTAAAATATTAATGCCAATACGGCCTGGGTGCTGCTGTAAATTTGGAGATAGTGTCAAAGTTGTATAAAGGTTGTTGCGCTAGAATTTTTACTTCGATGCTTTTTTCATAAGCATGAATTTACTAAACACTTTGCCAAAACCTAGCAACTATGAAACAGCGATTTATAAAAATCGTAATACCTCATCTAAGAAACTTAATCAGTTACTAAAAAAGATGTGCCTCTTTATTTAAGGTTAATACTAAAATTATAGTATTGAAATGGCACGATAACATAACTATGATGCGGTCAAGCTGTTGCTTTTTTGCTTCTATTAGTACAAAAAAAAATGAAAATTCGAGTATACTGTTCAGCACTAATTCAAAGATATTTGGGCGGTGTTCACCGTTTTAATGAAGAATCCTGTTCAACAATATAATGCGTAGGGGACCAATATGGTGCTTTTATTTAATCGCACACGTGCCGTTTGTCAGATAGCTTAATAGCTAATGAAAGAAAGTGGTACCAATGCATATATAACTACTGTTAATTTTGGCGAAAAGCGCGTATTTATCAAGTTTAAACTATTTAATAGCAAGTATCCATTTTCTAATTAGCGAACTAGAAAACAGGTACTTATCATTAAACTCAATAGGTATCTGAGTTATACCTATATGTATTGCTCCAAATGTTGTAAGGCACGCCTTTACATCGAACACCGCCCCCTATCAGCTAATATTCGTACCTGCGACGTTTATATCCAAATATGTTTTTATTCCAAATTTTCACGTCACAGTAGTCACCCTTAGCGTTCAAACTTCAATGAAAATTAACTGCTCTACTACTTAACTAGTCTAGTCTATTACTATTAAAAAAACGAGGCGCCGAAGGCGCATTTATTAACTCCAAATTGGGCGTTCCTTTGCAGTACATTAATTATGCAGGTTGTTAAACAAAGGTAAGTTTTTTTAATTTACAATTCTGCAAAAAAATTTTAGTCATTGTAATTACAGAACGTTGTGGGACGTGTTTGCAGAACGGGGCATATTCCCTGCTAGTTTCTAGTGCAGGAAGTTTACTAGATATTTAAAACTAAAGGACATTGTATGCGCGAAAATATTGAATTGAAATTTAGGATTTATCTAAAAATTACGAATAAACTTAATAATATTGTATTTAGGTTGTAAATATTAAATCGCGCAAATATAAATTATTTTTTTAATAAGGAATTGATAAAAAATATACTATAATTTTAATTTTTAATATAAAGCATTTAATGTCTTTAAGGAACATAACGTTCCATTTAGTTAGCGTAAAATTGTTAATAAGCTTATTTTACTGATTACTGAATTCTAATAATATATATAATTTAATAACCAATATACCTGATACAATAAAATTGCCAAAATGTGTATTCAATTTTGTAAAAGGTCCATGTAATCTATTCTATATTCCTATTTACTGATACACGCAAGAAAATTGCTTTTAGAATAAATAGCTAACCTGTAACTACTTAAAATGTCATAACTTTGAAAATACTTTGAAACTTAAGATTGAAACTTTCAAAGAAGAAACTCCAGTTCTCGTAATTCTCCAGTTTACGACCTACGTTAGACATCTCAATTAAGATGGTGATGTAAGTCCTATGTATATAAATTAAACGAGCTGCTAAATAATTTTCGATTGTCTAACTTCGAAAACGAAAAGGCATTGATGACGATCATTATAAAAGTATTAAGTTATTTATGAACAAATTAATTTATTAAACCCCGTTTAAGTTTGGGGTAGTTCAAATGACCCATTTGATTTAAATTTAAATGCTACTAGTCAACACTTCTTTTGCAACATAAATCCATAATTCTTAGAATCCATTAAATAAATATCATCTTTACTAGTATACTCATTCCAATGGTATACAAATAGGTTTCCTTTTGTAATGTCATGAAAATTATGCTGCCTTTTCACTTATTACAAAAAATAAAAACTTATTAACATGAATTTTATGTTTGGAAGATTTTAGGTCACATTTAAATAAAACGTAAAAAATTCGACAGGAGTATTAGACAGAAACAGTAACTAAAAACTTATTATTATATATACATTCAATATAGTGTTATAGTCGAGATAATTTATATAAAAATACATTTACTACATTATATTTGTTTCAAATGCAAAAGGTTCTATCAGTAGTAATTCTAAATTATAAATCATAGTTGCTGCATAAATATCAATTTATTTGCAAAATTGTCAAATCTAAATGTATGAAACAACATGAGGTGTACATATAAAGATTCCGTAGATAAATGCAATTTAATTTCCAAAATAGCGACAGTAATGCACAACGCATTGCTTAATTTTCCCATTATCTCGCTGTTATATTTCATGTTGTACCCGTTATAAAGTAGAATAGAGGTTTTAACATAATTTAGCATAAACGTTTCACGCTTTTCTAGAAGATAAGCAAAAATATTAGAAAACTTTAAATAGTTCTTCGTCAAGCATTATTTACATGAATCAGTACCAACCTCAAATTTTATTTATCTCAGTATTTTTCGACAATTGTCTGTCATAAGCAAGATAAGATTTGCCGACCATTAAAATTTTCTAAAATCAAATTTTTGCAAATTACTGCAAACTGTAAAATTCTATTCAATCAAAATAGACAACACCTCGCATTGGCTATGCAATTAATAGTATTACCAATAAACCCTTTGTTCTTCACTAATACAGGGTATTTCATGCCTTAAATTTAGCTATGAAGTCCAACAAATACTAAATAATTAGTGCATAAATAAACATTCGTATCTTCCAAAACAAAATATTATTAATAGTAGTTAATTATTAGAACTAACGTGGCTACTGCCTAAGCGAATAAATTTCTTCATTCTAGGGCTTTACGAAACCAAAAACGTATTTTGGATTATTTAAGTTCATCCGGCACAGCCTAGCGAGACCGAGATCACTCAAATCGCGTACACCGATGGACAAAAGTAATGTCGCAAAGTGAAAGTTAGCGCTGGCCGCCGCTACTGCTTAATCTAACACAGGTAAAACGCATTGTTCATTTTGCTACATACGTTTGATTCACTAAATACCTAAGTTTGCCTACGAGTTTAAATTCTTGGAATCGTTACAGTATCTTAAATAATTTTAAACTTATTCAAGCTGCGTACCCTACATTGTATTTAAACAGGAAGCGTTAACTATACAGCACGGATAGCACTATAATTAAAGTCAAACTAAAACAGTTGTTAACTAAATTTTATTATTAAAACTCAATATCTGGAATGCAAAATGCAATCTTTCTTCAGAGCGAACTAAAGGACAGCGTGCCAAATAAAAAGGCATACGGTAAATTTTAAGCGACTATATATGTAGTAGTAACAACAATGGCTTCAAAATTGATAAGACGAGAAATACAGTATTAAAAATGATATAGACTAAAACTTTGAAAAACGCAAATACCAAAAATAAATAAAGCAGGTCACAATTACAAAAGGGGAGGCCCAAATGACAAGAAATCGAAAAAGGTGAATTTGCACCGCAGTAGGTTAATAACTCACTCCATTCTTGTCTTTGTCTTGCGTCGGTCTCGTTAAAATTGAATTTAATTATTTACACTTCTAATTTTGAAAATACTCTTATCAGACTATAGATAATAATTGCAACTGCATAATACCCCTATGCATTATTTATTTTTCTATGCGGTTTATAGTCCTTAAATAAAGCTGCATAGTTGAATGTACAAGCAATGAGAAGCGTAAATGTTTAAATTTTATAATTTTTCACAAATTATCTTCCTCTAAATAATTCCAAAGTGGTTTCTTTGAAAATCGTCCTATTTCTCTCCTAAATAATTTCAATTTTCAGTCAAGATCAATTAAATTTCGGCATTTGAATAACTAAATACTGTAATTATAATTATAATCATTTATTGTATAACCTACCCTTGTCAATTAGTTTTCAAGCTTTAACGTAAAAATATTATGCGGCGCGGTGGTCTTACGTTATTGGATATTTGATTGCAGTATTTATGTTTAGATTGTGCTATTTATATTATACGTGATCAGCGGTGAATCGAATTTAATTGAAATGTTCGTTTAAAAAAGATACATGAATGTAATATTTTATTTATTAGGTAACAATTAGGCAAGGAACATTTTAGGAAGGCTATTTTCATCTTTTATGCTTTCCCCAAAAATAAAACTGATTAAGGAGAAAACAAAACCTTTATTCGACATATATCAAAATCAAGCAACTAATTAAATTTTTCTATAACTAATTTTTTTACAATGACATGTTATTTACAGCATTAAAATTTTAGAGGTATAAATTCAGCACACAATAGGCAACTTATCTGAAAACAAGTAATATTCTAAAATGTAAAACCAGCAGATAAATTTGTGGATTCTAACTTTGTATATACAGGTAGATTTAAATATTAAAAGGGCTTGGAAATCTAGCTTATATTATAAGAGGGAAGACCGACTAAATGGAGGCAAAATTGACATGACACATTACTAGCTTATTAATAATATGATTTATTTTCAGTTTTTCTCTTTTACTGACAAAATAATGAAAATAGCTTGAAGTTGTTTTCATATTATTAATAAGCTATCACTTTAGTAAGTTAGGCACCATTTAGGAAGGTATGTCACCAAAAACCACATGTCGTAATTAGAGTTCAAATTTGGAAAGCCGTGTGAACCATTTACATTTATAAATTCCCAATCAGATTTTAAGCTTTTCTATGAAATTATCAGAGTGCGGGTGGTTTTATGTAAATAGCCAACTGTGACAGATATTTGCTTTTATATTTTGGTGATCGTTTATTTAAAGAGGTTGGTTTTTGAATGACGCCGGTTTTCGATTTGTTTTTAATTTTCTTGTGATTTAACTGTTGCAGAAGTGTTAAACATATTAGAGCCAGTGTTGTGAAACAGTTTGTGTTCGATAATATACTATTTTTGTAGCTATGATATAGTGAATCCTATTCATCCATTTTGAATAGGCCACGAATTCCCGGGCAACTAGAATTCACCTTAGAAACGCTTGGAACATTAGTTGAGTTGTTCCAATCTGGTTTTCAAAAGCGAGAGATATCTCAACAAGATTATTTGTCGGTAAGAACATATTAATTTATGTAGTTTATAAGAATACTTTACTTGGAGATATGTGATTTTTTGATTTTTGTATTTTTTATGATAATTTGTTA
>JAHWXV010906348.1:0-10226 GCA_024586415.1 Phrixothrix hirtus
GGTGGTAGTGAGAGGGATTAGTGTATGTGTGCATGCAGTGGTTGTGAAGGTGGAGGTTTGTTAGTGGGTTTTGCTTACCCCGTTAAGGGAATGGCGTGATAGGTAGTAGAAATAGTAGTAGCGGACTAGCAATATATTCATTTCTATGCGGCCGTCATTTCTTTCCATACTGCAAATGAAGAGCACACCTGAAAATGCGACTTGAAAATTTGGATATTAACACATTGCACTTCATTCTGTACTACAAATATTCAATTATAGCACGGAGGTAGGTAGGCTAGCGAATTATGTCTTTTGTCTGATTCTTTAGGAAAAGAAGACAAAAAAGGGGCAACAAAATTAGGGAAAATGGTTGTTTTTGAATATTTATAGGCATTTATACCAAGGCTCACAGACAACCTTTTTACTGGTTTACATCTCGCAAGAAACTTAGCCGGCAGAAAAGTTATAAATTGTAGAACTCTAAAAAAGAGCTAAACCTTTATTCTTAAGGAGCCCTCATGTAAGTCATAGCATTCCTCGTTATTTGCATTTTGAAAACAAGCAATATCGATGTTGTATATTTCAAAGAAAAATCAAGTAGCAGTTTTATTACCAAATGAACATGATCTTAAATTGGAATTGATACTGCATTCTATCACACCAAGGGCGCGGTAAAGGCTGGAGACCAAATGGCTAAACAGTAATCCACTCCGCGTGAAACGTGTAAATGGACTATGAATGTCTTGAAGGTATTATAAAGATATAACTTAGCGCTAAGTATAAATATCTAGGCCATCGTAGAAAATACTTTGTGAAGCTTCGCTAACAATCATCTCCAGAAGCTGTCACTTAGCGCTCCTCAAGCAATCATAAACCGCATAGAACTTCTAAATAACACATGATGAAAATACTTTCAGACTTCATCATATACTATACGTTGTGCCTTAGGTTCGCGTATGAGTGTCCTAATAGAAAAAATTGCGAATCACTTATATACAAGAACTGTCTCTTGTTAATTTATTCACTGAATTGCGTTAATTACATATACATTGTTCATATTCTTATTTAGCTTTGAAACCTGTAACACTACTTAGAAAATTACTGTCCCGCTTCAGGTAAGATCATTTAGCATTTTACACACAGAGTACACCAATATCGCTGGGTACCTGATTTCGTAGTAAGTGGCTCCCAAATTCTCGAATTTGGTAAGGTGTTCGAACGCTATCTTACCGCTGCGCTAGTCAGGCTACTGCTCACACTCCCTGATACGTTGTACATATCCTAACGCCAGTTTGGCACGTAACAATACTTCTTCTGCAAATAAAATTTGTAACAATAGCTTTGTCATTGGTTTTGGCCTTTTTTCGATGGTTTTATAAAAAACGGATAGAATTATCTTTTGAATTTAAACTAATGGAATGAGGTCAAAGGATCACAAAATTAGCCCAGTTTTTAATACATCATTGCCTTTTTGCGAGGACCTAATATCGATTTATGGAAACCTAGTATTAAATCGTAACTTAGAAATGTCGTCGGTAGACTTGTTAAAACTTTCCTTTCAAATTTTCAATATAGTTTATATTGAGATGGTCACACGTTCCCAGCCTAAAGCGCTATTACAATGAGTTAATTTACATTAATAATTAATTTACTTTATTTGTGTCTAAGAATTATTATATGTACAAATGTATTTATTTTCAGATATGCTGGTGAGAATTAATATTTTTATTTTAATGGTGCCATCCGCAATCCTTAGAATACCTTTACAAGTCTATATTATGAATACGTAGGGATACAGCAGTTTAAAAGTTGTTTCTTCATTAATAAGAGTACTAAAATAACACAAACCTAACAGACGTTTTTCCTGTACTGCCTTAAGTAACACGAATAGCCTAATAAAAGAGACAGTAGATGATGGGCATTTTATGTGGAAAAAATTTATCAGTAAGTCCTACTTTTTCAGTATATGAAATTTTTCTATTTATGCGTAAATTGTCTAGGTATTGGAACGAAGTACACTAGAACCTGCTAAAGGTGCTGCTTCAACCGCAGTAATTTCAATGATGCTTTTATTTAATCTTAGTCGGTCTAAATTTAAAAATACTAACAAGAATTACATATCTTTTCAAATTTTTAAATAGAATATTTTTAATCTCTTATTGTTAGCCTGAAATTTATTGCAAAATCCGAAAGTTCTCTTAAAATCGTAAAGAATAATTAATTTCTAGAAAAGTAACATAATTATAATTGTAATGTCTGTCATTCAGTAGTAGTTGCACAACATAAAACTACTGAGAAACCCTTTGATAATAATTTCCTACTGAAAATAACGAATAGGTTACTGCTTTCTACTTGAAACAATAGGAAATTTCAAATTTCAGTGTTGGTTATATGCCAAATGTTATTAACACGTATAATCCTAAGTTAACGAAATGTTAAAAAAGCGATGCACCTTATTAACATAAAAATGATTTTTAATCACGACGATATAAGTTATTTCATTATATACCTATTAGCAATGCATACCTTTCTCAATTAAGACAACTCTATTCGCTTCCTATAATAAATTAGATTAACAACAAAGAAAGTGAAATTAAAGTTTTAATTATTTATAGAACTCATATCTCATCGCCTGCAAAAGATGCTTCTTTCTCTTCTATGTTGGTCCAATGAACATTTCGGAAGCAATTTTAAAAATAAATAAGGTGAATCTAATCGTAATCAAAATCTTACAAGCAATACATAGTTTTCTATATATAAAATGTTAAACCTCTAAATCTAAACAAGGAACTTAAAACGCAATGCTTCTAATTTTACATGACACTCGATGGTATCCCAGACCATAAATCGTTATTTAAATTACACGTGGCCCCTCGGCACGATGGAATAAATCAGAAAAATAATACCAGCGAATGTTTACTGGGCTCATATTTGTTGACTGTAATCCGAAAGCTTATTTTAGTCAAGCTAACACAAGGAAAAACTTATTACATACTCATTAAACGTTCTGCAATTCCCAGTTTTACACTTACTCGTGTTATTCCTTTTATGCTTTACAAACATGTGATAATGAAAAACCTAGCGAAAGGTTCTATTAATTCAAAATTCGATTACGGAAAATTGGAAGTATAATATTACAAAGAAATCAATTTTAACAATATATCTTTGAACATTGATTTGAAATATTTACATAAGTGTATAGTCAAAATCAATAAGAATGTTAAATTTGTACCCAAAATCGTTTAAAGATTATAATACTAACGATCACAATAAGGAAACAAAGATGTAGAATGCTAAAAGCAAAGGATTCAAAAGAAAATCCAAGATTAACTACTTGAAATGCCAAAAGATCTAACCACTAAAACGAGGAATCAGACAAGGGGATAAAAATAAGCACATTACGCTTGTAAGAAGCTTTAAAAGCACTAACTAGAATAAAAAATAATTGAAGCAGCGTAAAACAACTTTATGACTAACAATATCATGAAATGTATTGCTCATTACACAAATACGTATTTAAAAAACGACAAGTAGCGATACTAAATTGGTATATAATTTTTCGCACTCTATAAAACCTAGGAGTGCTAATATTTTGCTTTGGTCATTTGATTCTAAAATACACATTAAAAATGTTACTTACCGAGTGCCTAGTAGATAGTATGCACTTACCTCAAAAAGATTCTGTAACAAATAATATCTTTAAATAGATTATTCAAATAAACAAATGTATCTTTAGGAAATATTTTGTTTTATTTAAGTTTTTAGCGTAATTTTTACGTAAAAAACGAGTTTGCCTGTTTTTGAAATTATTTGTGTAAGGAAAGGATTCAGAATCCAATCAGTATTTCAAAATTTATTGTATTAGGCACTAAACAAATTCTTTCTAGGATTACCTTTTAAAGAATGTTTAAAAGCCACGCCTAAGCCATAAAATGGCATTTTACGCATTATCAATACTTCTGCATATGATTCAAGATAGCATCATGGTGTCAAAGATGACTTTCAATTAAAAAACATTCATTGTCAACTCATCAAGGGGCATTTATGTATCTTATTAATTAAAATTTCCTTGCAATAAATACGTTTTGGTAAATATCTTATATTGCATAACTGAAAGCTTACACTGAAATAGTATTTTATGCCAAGTTTCTTCTTCACAAAATTACTGCGCACGCTACTAAGCTTGCTGTTAATACAAAATTCCTTTTACCCAAGCGTCAAACCGCGCATGTCGATAGTAACGTTGCTGCACAGTTGTAAACATGGTACAATGTACTCAGCTCCATTCAGAAACTCGCTTGCGCTCGTTTGCAAATAATCACCTCGTTACAAGCTAACAATATAAATTGCCATTTAAAAAACGTTTATTAACCTATAGCGAAAAATTGCGTCAAAATGTACGATCTTTTAGGAATAGTTGCACTATTCCTATTTATACCTTATACAAGTGCTTAAATTTTGAAATCTATTGTTACTGCAATTATCCTATTGAGAGGTACTTATAATTATAACAGTTTAAGAATGATTCACATAGAAATACAATATAATGTGCCACTAGTATAAATCAATTACGAAGACGCAAGCATCAAATGTCTATTCCTAACAAATTAGCATACGCACCAAGCGTTCACACTTTAGGTTTATAGATATTATTTATGGCGTCTTACAAATGTAGAACTCAAGCCTTGTTACAATCATAATTTAAAATGCACTAAAATGACTATGTTAAGTAAAACATATGTTGTACGTATGTCATCCATTTAAAACTATACAAATTAAAAATTTTATTTTAATACATGGTGTGACGCAAAGTTTGTACAATTGTGACAAACACTGAGGGTACAGAAGAAGGGATAAGATAAATCGGCAAGGGCAGTCACATTTCACTGTAACGACATAAAATCTACCGGGAAGCTCATAAATGTCGGGTGTAGTTTGGTGGTGGATTCTTCTTCCTTCTAGAGAACCTACAGCAAGGTCAGTAGCAAAAAATTAAACAGATAACGTAGGAAAATTCGGTCATTTATCTACAAAAACTTATTGAAAACTCCTGTTTAAATGGCGAAATAAACATAAGCCCAACATTTAGATAAAAATTTTAAAGTTAAGATATGTTGTAGTAAAGCCAAATGTGAAACTATCAGGAAGTACTGATATAATTTTCATTTTTGAAAATTACCTATTGAGAATTGGAATAATTTGGATGAAAGACATAATTAAGTACACATTAAGTAATATAACTCACAACTCAAACACACGTAAAACTAGTTCGATACATACATTATATTGTAATATGTGATATCAAAGATATAGGTTGACCTATCAACATGCGCTTAGATATATTTCCTTATTTCGGCAACATACCTTTCATCATAAAATCATGTTAATTTCCTATAACCCAAATATAATTGCCTAACAATGGAAAAACGCTTACAAATTAATCATATTTAAGGCATTATATCTCAATAAGCATTCGGTTTTGAAGCCTTATATACTAAACTTTCCTTCTTATCTCGTAGAGTATTATACCATGACATTTTTAGTAGATAAATATTTATACGTAAAATTGAGAGGGTTGTTACCCCTTCATAATTGTTCACGATGGTCTATGTATAACATGATAACTATATTTACCATTTAAAACAATTTTATGTCGAAGTTGAAAGAAATGCATATAAGGTAGATTAATTAATTATGGTTAAATGATCTATAGTTCGGGATGAATTCACCTTTTAAAATTATTTTTGATGAAAATGTAAAAACACTTAAACTTTATTTTGAAATGCTCTACAACATATACCCGTATTTTCTCTAAATAAATTGAGCTATATTAAGGGGAGCATGTGTCTATTTAAATTTTTTTTGAGAGTAGTTTTCACCCTTCAAACAAGTTGAAAGTGTTGAAAAAAATGTTTTCATTGAGGATAAAAGCGATTATTCTAGGCTTTGTTCTATTCAAATCGGTCCACTGCTTTTACTGAACTGCTAAAATGGTGGCTTATACTTTAACCTTGAGGGTGGTTTTTACCTCCATAAAACCGTTTTAGAGTAGATAAAAGGAATACGGGTGTCTTATATTTTAGTTGTTTACAACATATCCAAATTTTATCAAAATTTGAGGCAGGCGCATGGGATGCCTTCCTTGCCAGATGTATTCAAATTTAAGCAAATATTTCCGAACATGATATTTATGAGTAACACTAAATTGATTATTGTAGTAATAACTATACCTAACTGCCTAAATTATGTCAAAATTTATTCAACAACAAAATTTATCTTAAACAGTAATCATAGTTAAAATTCAAAAACCGAAGATATTGTTGGAACTGACGTTCGATAACATAGTGATAACGAAATCTAAATCAGAAGGAAGAAGAATCAATAACTAAAAGAACTATCGCGCCTGAGATGTCGGTGGCAGTAATCATTTGTGAAAAACCTATGTTTCAGCTGATCAGCGATGACTAACTGCACACAGCTGCTGTAGATGTGTGTCGGAAGGATTTAAACCACTAACAGTCATCCTGCAGACGATAACGTGCAGACGGATGGTTATATAATTTGGTGGTATAATTTACAATTATTTAAAATTAACTGTTCTTTGTTGGTGAGTTTCTTCCTAGGAAATTGCAATATTTATGTACGTATAGCGGGTAAGATTGAAGGAATTACTAAGGATTCATTTAATTTTGTTATATTCTTCATCCTAATTTTTTTCATGGACACGAGGCTAGGTAGCTGTTTATTATAAAATGTTCCCAGTACAGCTGAAGCTACTTCAGTCGATGATATTGGATGATAATCCGGCCAATGCGCCCCACTAGTTGTTTTTGAACCAGTCAGGGTGTACTCGCATACCGCGAGGGTTCTGATCCCGCTTACCGTTCTTTTGGGAACTATGTGCTTGACTTCCAAGCCCATAAGCTACTATTATGAGGTTTTAGCTAGATTCTAAGGTCAGATGAACTTTTATATATTTTACCGGTGCACGAAGGCATCATGCAACAAGAAAAACTTATCTACATCTTGTTTTAGCTTCTAAAATGACAAACGTATTTAAGAATTTGTTTCAAAGCATCGTTTATTTGTTCATGTTATCATTCTCTAAAAATGATTATGCAATATCAATCATCCATTCAATTATTGTACGTAAAATATTTTGGCATTAGGTGCGTACCTAGTAAAATCCATTGTAAGAGGTCATGCTTAATTACTTTATTTAACTAAGAAGCTTTGTAGTCTCTTGTGGGGTAAAGCTCCCTATAATTAATTATTCTTTAATGAATTGTTGCAAGCTACATTTTGATAAACGCATATCGGCAATTTTGAATTTGTAGCACCATTTTGTCTGTTGAGAATAGCTGTATGTACAGACGGTTTTCTGCAATCGTATATAACGTCACATATATCGTAGTTTAGGACTGTTGACTTAAATTTATAATTTATATCAGTACGAATTAACACAATGTACAGTGAGAGCAACAATGGTTGTCCGAAAAAAACTACTTTCCACTGGTGGTCATACCAATACTTACATCTAATGTATTATAATTTGTTTTTGTCAATAATGAAGTCGGATAAATTATTAAAAACATAACCTAATTTTATTTTATTAACCAATACAAATCTACTAACGCGCGCAAATGTCAAACAATTGTCAATTTACTAATGGAGCTAATATCAGACTGGATCGAAGTTTTGATAGCACAAGAGGAAACAAGTATAGTCCGGACAAACAATGTTGCTCTCACTGTATAAGTTATTCTAGTTTAACATGACGTTAGATTTTGCTCAAACAGCCGATGTTTTATCAGCTTCCTCTATGTTACTGTCAAATAGTAATTTTACTCTACGCCATATACTAGGCATTTGCATTACACGTACTAAACCTGGTCACCATTTAAACTTACAGCACCTTGTCGCCAGCGAGTTTATGTATGATATATTACATTTTTAACTTTGTAATATGATGTTGGGATTTGGTACAAGCCTAATACATACAGTTCACTTTAGTCGCTTCTTTGTGTGCATTATTAACTTTTCTTTTCAGCAGTGATTTGCATCCGCTATATTAGAGCTTATTTACGTACAGACCAGTTCCATATCGTTGTTGGCGGTTTCGACCATATTTGGAGCTCAACGGCGGCATGGACCTATTAATTTTGTATTTTCTTAGATCGTCTGGCGTTCTTGCCTTTATCTAGTGCTTGTCGGTCCAGAATTACAATGAAAATATTATTAAACAGACGGATCAAGTATACTGTGTTGACGAGGTACATGAAAAGCACCATTCAAAGACAAACAAACCACAAGCATTTTTTCATCCTTTCTATTAAACATGGTTCAATTAATTCAGCATTGTCTTGCTGTAAAATCACTTTATGTTGTCTTTTCTTTATATTGCGATCGTTTGTATTTCAATGTTCGGGTTAAATGCATTAATTTCTTTCGATATAGATCGCCTTTGGTTGATTTAGACGGCTTTAGCAGCTCATAATAGACATTTGGGGGATTAAATATTTTCGAGCGTATTTATATGACAGAAAGTTCACCATTGATACAGACTCCCGGCCATTATTGTATTTATTCGGAATGAACAATCCATCTAACCGCCTCGCAAAATTTTGACTTGCCCTAGAGGAATACGATTTTACTGTATAGTATATTCGAGGAAAAGCAAATGTAACGGCCGATGCGTTATCATGAACAAAAATATCAACAACCGAACTAAAGGAAATCGCCAATAAAACTTAAACGGCCGTAAATATTTTGGCACGGGCTATGAAACAACATGAACAGATTAATCTAAAAATGACGAAAACACCAGGTTTCTCGATCAAGACTGAGCACCCTAAAAGAGTACAAATGCTAAAAACACCTAAAGATGTTACGAAATTAAAGCCAATCAAGCTTCATAAGTATAACGAATTACTGAAATCTTAAACTAAATTAATAAGAATGAGATATAAAAGACAATTTATTTGAAAAACGCAGAAACTTGGTTAACGATAGAGCTTGGCAGACTGTTTGCTACTGTGAATGCAGTATAAAATAGCTAAAATACTAATTATTAAGAATACCGAATCTGCAGGTGTTATTAAAGAATTATTAAAATTGAGCAAATATTTTAATGAGATGAGCTTAAAAATTTTAATAAAGCGGTGTTCAAACACGTCAACAAGATAACTTATACTTGACGTTCACATACTAAATACCGGAGTACACGCCGCGCCGGAATAAATAGAATGACCAATAACATAAAAGAATATTACTATTAAAATGGTATTTTCAAGGAGGTTGAACTATTGGTAAAGCAATGCGACGCTTGTCAGCGATTTGGGCTTGCTCTACTCGTGTTAGAACAACAACTACGGCTAGCGTTTGAAAAGATATTTTTGCGCTTCCGACCTGTTTTTGTATATTTACCGGCTATGTTAATTGTCACGTTATGATATATTTCCTAAACTATTGTGATTGTTATAATAACGTCACGATAACAGGTACGTTATGGTCATACTCATAACAGTACTAGTACTGTTATGAAACGGAATAAATATTTCATATCATATTGTCGTAATTACTTGAAAGTTGTCGTTAGCGCAAAAAATAGTGTACGACACATAGTCGTTAAGTGCCTTAGTAACAGCTCTCGAAAATTAGCAAAACTTGACTCTTCGGGTCTCGTTTTTCTAACTTACTTTTTCTCGGCCTATTATAAGGCACTTACCGATCTTGTATCGTAATATACTATTTTAGATCTAATGGGACCGTTAGAAACCGATATAAATTATAACAAATGTATACTGTTAATTTAGTGCGATTTATCTAAATTCATCGAAGCTTATCCATTAAAAAATAAAGAAGCGGTCAGTATTTTCGCTTGTTAATAGTTTTATTTTATGGCATAGAATCCCGAAAGTAATAGATATAGTTGAATTTTTTATCTTTGCAGCTATATCATAGATGTACAGTTAAAGCTTCGACATACTTAATAAACTTAACGTTAAATTTATATACATATATTAGAAAGAGATACTAAATATAATGTTTGTGAGTAACTCCGGAACTAAGTTTAGATGTACTAATTAAATAGTGTGACAAGGAGAGATAATGAGAAGGAGATCAGTTGCATATCTTTGATTTGGATTAATATGTAACTTCACTTCTTTACTTATTAGTTGGGAAGGTTGTGTGTTTTACAGTAATTGTCATCTTTATATTTTTATAAAAAAACAGTTCTTTTA
>JAHWXV010906349.1:0-11338 GCA_024586415.1 Phrixothrix hirtus
AAACATTACCTGTCTGCAGTGGTCTTGAAAACAGTGGCGCCCAAATTTACCGATTTAGACCTATTTTCCCGACAGTATTTAGCTTCGCAGTATAGGAGAATCACGCCTCGCTCCACTGTAGCTTTGCTGGCCGTTGCTAAAACACTGGTGTTTCTGCCACATGCGTTATTGCGTCGTGTGACAATACAGTGCACATTCTATCAAAATCAAATCAAAAACAATTAGTAAAGTAATGATGAGGTTAGATATAAAAATTGCACATTGAATATACAAATAGAATTATCTGTCAAATAAAAATGAATAAATATAACATACAAGCATTATATCTATACCTAGCGTGGCCACCACCGCACCAGTATCGACCAATAGAAACATAAGTTTTTAACAGAAATAACAAAATATTTACTTCTTAATTCATATATATGAAATAATAATAAAAATAATTCCGGGAAATGATCGTCAAAAAGCGGAAATTCCGGCTGAAAATAACTGTTGGTAACTCTAGAACTGATGTTGCGAATGCCCACACGCATCTTTAGATACCCTATAAATTTAACACGCATGTTTTAAACTGTATTTCAAAAACTTACCACTGATATAATTTACTGTTTTAAACCGCTACAAAATGAACCAACTAAAATATCTGTAAATTAAGACTATTAATAGAAAATATGATCAACTGTAACAGATGAAGTGCAAGCAGAAAATAATTCATTGCATCTTTATTACTAAAAAGGGCTGTAATATCTATCTGGTAAAAGGGTGATGACAATGACCATTGTCAACTTTTGTATACTTCCTAGAAGTACAGTGTTTATTACTATGCTTCTAACAAATTGCTTCTGAGCCATACACTTGTTTGAAATTTCATGCATCTAAGGATACATACAGGTATTAATGGTTCCAGCTGAGAAGTTTCAACGACCTATAGCATTAACCTAATTCAGACAAAGACACCTCAAAAATCGAAAGACCTGAAATGTTGAAGTTTGGTAGGCATTACTTCAAAAATTTTCAAAGAAGACATTGGAAACCACCCATAGTGCCTCGCCATAAATTGCAACGCCTTCCGAATGCTTTAAGATATTTATTTTAATTTGGCACATTATAAGGAAGGAAAAGATTAAATTTAAACAATATGTCATCATACGTTCCACCGAAAAGGCAGTACCGTTTCTTATTATAAAATATGTATTTAGTAAAAGCGAATAATTCTGTAAACAAGATGCGAGCATAGATATGAATTTCTTTTCTGAACCTAAATGCAATTGTCAAAAGGATGTAAATAATTGACAATAAAATCTGCATTTACGAAGGATATAAACTTCAAAAATTTAGCATTATAGATTTCACAATAATACGAAAGCAATGTTGGTTACTAATAACGCTAAAGTAAATTTTCAGATTAATTAAATATACAACCCCTAACTAGAGTATGTATCTTAACTCATCAAATAAGGGTGAAATATTCTTTCTGCTTATATTGCGTACCCTACCAACAAGATAAAACATTAAATTTATACCTTGAAGTAAAATGTAGTTTCTGGAAATATATAACATCAAGGCTGTGAGATGAATTTCAAATTTTAATATTTTGTTTCCCATATATTTGTTTCATAGCAAAATTAAACCAACGCTCCCTTTTTGGTATGTAGTAAAAATGTACATTACATTTACTATTGTCTAATTCCACGAGATACATTTCAATTATTCATCGATTAGTTTGATTAACTTGTGTAAATCAATTTCAATGTTTGCTTAATTTTTAAAATTATCTCATAATTATTATGTTAAATCGTAAAACGGTGCGTTAGTGAAATCATTTTAGTAACTCAGTAGTAGGTTAAATTACTGTTTAAATGTTTACCTAGTTGCGATAGAAAAGCGCCCTCCTTTCGGTACTATATAGCAGCAATATCAGCAAATCGCAGTAAAATAGATTGATAGTTAATTGTAGGGATTTATAAAGCTTTAAGGAAGTTTTCTTTGTAAAGAAATAATGTATTTTTGTCAAATAAGTTACACAGGGCGAGAGTTTTCACATCTTATAATATATATTACAATTTCACTGAAAAGAATAAGTATCTGACAATAATAAAAGCATAATCACTTACAATTAATTTGGTATGCAACTCAACATACAATAATAATAAATACTTGCTGATTAGAAAAAATGACACTATAGCAGCATCGTAACGTAATACATTTCCTAACCACAATTTCAAGTAAATTACCTGACTGAATATTTAAAAAGTCTTCAAAAATACCCAAGCAATATCCAAAGAATTCTAGATTTTACAATGTCTCCATGGTTACCTTTTCTACAAAGTGCATTAATTATTTCAGTTGAGTTGAATATATGTGTATCAAATTGAATAGAATAATATGCAGGTGTGCATTTATATTTTGAATTCTTACAATTACGCTATTGCATAGTATGTACGTAGCTCATTAACTTAATTATTGAAATTTATTTTGTAACTAATTATTTTAATTTTTATTAAAGTAAAACAGTAAAACAAGATTCAAATATTAGTGATAAAAGTTAGTTAAAGATAAAAGGGTCTAGCACAAGTCGTCGCCGCCAACTCGCCATCATCATCTCGTCACCGCCATCTCGCCGCCAGGACAACTCGCCGCCGGTCAACTTGCCACCGGCCAACTGGCCGCCCACGTAGGGGTATTTGTCTCTAAAATCCGGACATAAGTCGATTTCTAGGAATCCGTCTTATTGCAAAGCCAGTTAGTACCTGAGATATATGAATAGATGGTAGACAAGGAGTCGACCTTTGTTTGTGCCCCCACTCTGCTAGTTAACAGAGGTGTCAGTCGAAATTCGATTGTCTTTTACAGTGCACATATCTGTTATCGCAACTTTCAGTGTGATGCAAGTTTTAAAGTTTGTTAAAAACATTTTATACGAAACATTTACCATAGATAGCTATTTCTGAAACAGGTATGTACAATGTATCTTAATTTTTTATTTATCTCGTAGAAAAAAAATCTTTTCCGAGAACACACTTTTAAATCATATTTACCTTAAAATTTTGTTAAACTTAAAGGGATTTGTTATACTTCAACATGAGTCCCGGCTATATTTTTAGCATTATATTGTAGAAAAAAATCTCTTCCTATCGCTTCAATAAAAAGCAATTTCAACGTTGTCCAAATTGCTGAGTAATCGCTTAAAATGCTTATGTGAATTGCACGATAAAAAATGAACATTAAACCTAACACTTATTGATATTCGTTTTAGAGCCCTCCCGAGTTAAATATATGATCCGTAAACATTTTTACGACATGATGAAAGAGTACCCTGATGACGACATTAATAAAAAATTAAACTATGCTGAAGTTCTTTGTTGAATACCCAAAAAACTCTGCAGACTAACGAAAAGAGGTTAAAAAGGAACTGTTATATCTAAAGTCTGAAATTAAACGTAGATGGATAGCCTAACATTATACAGAACATCTTTTCCTTAAAGGAAATGACAGTTGGTATACCACAAGCAAGATCTTAAGTAGACCGCCCATAGAAGTCTTTTGGCGATATCAGCGAACGAACTAAGAGAAGGAGAACAGAAGTACTTCGAGTAAAATGAACTTTGAGTAGTTAACTTTCGCTACTCATGTAAAATTACAAGGTGAAAGCAAGACACAATCTTCAGCGCATGGAAAAAAATATAGAAAAGCGCTAATTAGAAGTCAGAATGAGCAACAGCAGCAATTAACACCATTTGAAGCATTATCTATGTTTGTCGAAGCTGGTTTGTCAAGAAAACACTATGAGATCATTGGAATCTTTAACAAAAACAAATATCCATGCTATACAATTTTACAAAAAGCTAAAAATAACTGTTATCCTGTGCAAGAATCTTATAGATTTACAGCAACTTGTGCAGAAATTAATCTTCGGGATGTATTAAATGATAGTGCTCAGCGGCTGTTTTTAAGCTTAACAGAAGTCATTCAGCACCTAGATGGTGAAGACAGTAATACATTAATTTTAATGTACAAGTGGGGATGTGATGGATCGCAGCAAACAAAATTAGAACAACATTTTGAAAATAGTTCCGATTGGGATGCAAGCATATTCCAAAGTTCGTTTGTCCAATATAATAAGATAGTATGGCGAAACCCATTACCTTCCTCTCCACGCTATTGTCGACCGATTCGAATACGATTTATAAAAGGAACGGTAGATATTACGAACGAGGAAATCTGATACATATAAAATAAAAGCGATTCGTTAGAAGATACTCAAATCACGCTTATAAACAAAATATTTTCGGTGAAACATGTTATGGTGCTTAAAATGGTTGACGCGAAAGTGTGCAATGCTGCAACTCTAACTGTGGAGCAGCAAGTAAAGATTTCAATAATTTATCATTAAGTAAGCTAATAAATGAAGTCTCTAAAATATGCACTATCTGTATTACATGCAAGAATAAGATTGTTTGAAGGACTGCTTGATCTTGCTTATAAGTTGTCAGTTAAAAAATGGCAACTAAAAACT
Source organism: Phrixothrix hirtus (assembly GCA_024586415.1). NCBI lineage: Eukaryota > Metazoa > Arthropoda > Insecta > Coleoptera > Phengodidae > Phrixothrix > Phrixothrix hirtus. Next base: position 4,517 of record JAHWXV010906349.1, read on the forward strand.
GACAATAAGAAAAGAAAGAGGCAACAAGAAAAATTGTAGATACAAGATGCATTTACAACACAATTGGGGCTTATAGTTGATGTCCCAAAGCTGGATTTGGGAACACCAATGACGGAAATACAGGCAGAAGATTTGTTACGAATCGTGAACTTAAAACTACAATATTGGGTATAAATTCTCGCCTGTTATATCGCCTGAAAGTAATTTTAGGAGCTATATTAAGCAGTCACAAAATAGATACTGAAAAATTCGGATCCTTCTGTTCAGACACAGCTAAACTGAATATGGAACTATTTCCTTGACTCAATGACACCTACTCTCCATAAAATACTATTGCACTAATCAATTGTCATTAACAAAGCTATGTTACCCATAGGCATGATCTCGGAAGAAGCTGCTGAGGCTCGCAATAAACACTTTCGTTCGTATCGTCTAGATTGCGCTTGAAAGTTCAGCATAGGGGCTTGTAATCGCGCTGTCCTAAATAGACTATTACTGAGCTCTGATCCCATCATAATTGGTATGAAATATACTTCAAGGAAAATGACAAAATCTTTCCTGAAAGAAGCCCTCGAAATGCGTTTGCCCGCTAAAGTAGAGAGTCAAGTAGATTAATTGAATGATGGAGACCTCGTAGAAGAGTCTTCAGAAGAATAATGATTGTCGTCATCAGAATAACAATAATATATTATTTTTAAAATTGTGTTTTATAAAATGTAAAACAAATGGTTTTTTTTCTTAAAATGTAAATTAAATGTTTATTGTCAAAAATGTCGTTTTATTTGAGAGCCTTGTGTATTCCATAGCTATATTAGTCTCTAGAGTTATTTGCACTGTTATTAGTTGTTTTAAATCATGAAATAATTTTGTCCGGATTTTAAAGACATACCTTTACCTGCGCCGTCAACCCTGCCGTATATACTGATGTCACATTAGAGGAAACAATAAAGCCTATAAGTCGCTTATAGTACAACAAAAATTTATTACTCAAACATAAAATCGATTTAAGTTGTACATTTAAAGCAGCTATGTTAATAGCCTTGTTATAAGGGTTAGTAAATCTATAGTAGGGGTTAGACATACAACCTACATAATATCTACACCTTTTTTGTTAATTTCTTTGTTTTTTCGGGTTTAAAATAAACTATTATTATTCTATGTATACATACACATATACACGCTACCTAATTATTATTGTTTCATCTCAAAATTATAAGCGATCCCTCTCAAATATCCGATGATATCACGGCGGTCGTAGTTATCTATAGTGGATAAAATTTTCGCGTCTCTATATCACCTCAATTTCTATGGTGGCTGATATCCAGCAATCAATTGTTCGTAAAACAAATCTCTTCCATGCTGCATTCTGCGTAGAGCATCTATGAACTTCCAGATAGTCGGATGATCCACGCCTAGCTCAACTTGTAGTCGAGGATGGGCAGCTTCATCGAAGTCAATGGTCTTGTCTTGGCCATTTACGGTACTAATGTAGAGGTTCCATGGTTCTGGTGCAAATAATGTACAGCGACGTCCTTGAACACATCTACTAGGACATTCAAAGTAATTATCGTCTAGCCAATCTAAACGAGGACGTAGATCTTCTGCAATAACATATTCAAGAGGGTCAACTGCTTCATCGATACTTCAACTGGTAAAAATGCTAGCGCAGGCATCATTCAAACAAATAAACTAAATTCTGCATTTGTGTTTAATTGTTAATTAGACTCAACGAACACAAACGTTTTTTTGTATTCTGCGTCAAGTGAAAAAAACACCATTGTTTTTGGGCGTCCGGATACACATCTGATATACTTTTAAAAATATCCAACTCAAAATCACATGATACTGAAGTAGGTTCCAGTTTAGGTTGTATGTGCTTAATTGCACGAAACAGCTTTTCATACATATGTAGAACGGTGCGTGTTAGGCAGTAATGCATAAAATATTGGATTTATTCTTCTATGCTTATTAAGGAGTAAAAAAAACACTTTGAAAATAATGGAGGTGCTATTTTAAAAGTACCATCCACTAAAAAGGTATCGCGATCTTTGAAAATTTGTAGATTTCCTTTCTTACTAAAAATTAAAAGTCTATCGGATTCAAGGCCATTGTAAAATAGTACCAAATGTTCTTCGAACTCTCCGACCATTTAAATGACTTTGTATGCGCCTATGATTACTGGCGTTGCTAAAACGTTCGGATTTGGTGGAGCGGAAATAGCTTCATCGCGTTTTCTTCTCACAAATTTCTTCAAATCATCTTGTTTAGTTAAACCCCCTTGGCAATTGAGGGTTAAATTTTCCTTGCATGAATTAATCACCTGGGGCGTGATTTCTAAAGTCAACACAACTCGTCATTTGATAACACCCATTACTTTATCAGCTTCAATTTTAGCTGTATTTATCTCATGACAGTGCTCATTAACCAAACAAATGACATTTCTATCTCGAACATGAATTCTACCTTTGGACGGCCGTCTTTGTTTATATAGCCAAAATTCTGCAACACCATCTTTCGATAATTTATCACACACATAAATGAGGCCTTCACTCACGAATTTAAGTTTGGCTCGCTGTGAAATGACAGTTGCTTCCATACCTCAACGTTTCTATTCAAAAATCAGCTAAGACTAAATATGTAACGCCTAAACTAACTATTTATATACCAATTTTCGTTACTCAGTAACTTAAGTTAATTAGGAAGGGATGTTTTTAAACACATTTATATGTCATTAGTGTAATTCCTAATACTCCTATTACCAGCTTTCAAAATAAACATTAAATTGTTTGTTTGAATACCTACCATTTAATACATTAGTATATTCATCATCGTTCATTTGAAGGGCTGAATATAATTAATTAACAATTTAGTCTAAATACCTAGTTTTAAAGACGTTTTGGAATTTGTCCATAACGAAAGTTAAAATCCAAAACCCACTTCAAGTATACAATTTTAATCGATTTTATATTTGAGAAACCAACCTTTGTTGTACTATAAGGCGACTTATATAATTCATCATTTTCTCTAACGTAACACTAATATATGAGATCTCATCGGCGGCGGCAAGTTGACGGCGGCGAGTTGGCCGGTGGCGTGTTGACCGGCAGCAAGTTGTCCCGCATGAAAATGCGGTGCGAGTCGGCGTTGGCGACTTGTCCAATCCCCAAGAGAAAATGTTACAACTAGTAATAGAATTCATTTAGAATTTCTATAGAATAACTTTGCTCATTTTGAGCAGTTAATTTAAAATGGTAATATAAATGATCAATATATTTAGGGCCAATTAGATAGTCAAATGCACTCGTCAATTTATTTCGCCTTTCCTCGCCTTAGGCTCGCGTGATAGACTTCCACTTAGGCGGAATATTCCTTATTCCACACTTATTGCAGGGATATTATTAAAAATATGTAGCAGATCTTTAATAAGTCTTAAAAATCGAAGTTATATAACAATACGCAGAAAATCTGAGTAGCAATACAAATATTCAATAAGTAATTTGAATGTATTCAAATACGAGAAGAGCAATAATTCTACTAATGAAAATAGAGAAAAGGTATCATTCTGAGGAGCAACTATCGATTTTAAGAATTTAATGTTGAATATGAATAAATAGATTTTGCTTTTAATTTCAGAGATGAGTATCCTTCTATTATCTTTATGGGGTGTCTATTTTCATAGATAACCTAGTAAAGGCTGCAGTAGTATTGATTAATTCATATTAGTTACATTTATCAGAAAAATTAGCAAGAGTTCCAAAGGACTGGAAGAGTGCGATGATCGTACCTCTGTACAAAGGCAAAGGCGATAGATATGAATGCAAGAACTATAGAGCTGTAAGTTTATTCAGTGTAACTGGGAAGGTGTTTGGTAGAATTATAATCGACAGAGTTAGTATAAATACTGAAAGGAATATATGGGGTGTACAGTGTGGGTTCATGCCTGGACGAGGGTGCATGGATCAAATGATTAGTTTGCAGCAAATAGCGGAGAAGTTTTTGTATGTTATGGAGAAAATGTATTGTACATTTGTGGATTTAGAGAAAGCGTAAGATAGTGTGAATAGATGCAAGTTATGGGAAACTCTGACGGAGTATGGTGTAAAAGAAGAACTACTGAATGCAATAAAAGCAATGTATAACGCAAGCAGAGCGTGAGTGAGAGTGAACGGTGCGGTTAGTGAGTACTTCGAAATTAAGCAAGGTGTGAGACAAGGATGAGTGATGTCTCCTTGGTTGTTTAATATATTCATGGATAAATGTCTGAGAAGTGCATGTAAGGACTTTAGTGATATAAATATAGGCAGCGAAGATGTAAAAGTGTTGATGTATGCAGATGGTGCAGTACCAGTAGCTAAAAGTATGGGCCAAATGCAACGAATGTTGAATATATTTGTGGAAGTGAGCGAAGGATATGAAAATCAATAGTGGCAAAACAAAGGTAATGGTTTTCAATAGGAAAGGTGGAAAGGAAATATGTCAGCTAGGTAGCGAGATAATTGAGCAAGTGGATAAGTTTACTTATCTTGGCAGAATGTTTGCGAATAACGGGTGAGTAGATTGTGAAATTGAAAATAGAGTGGATGCAGACCGGGAATAATTGGTAGCATGTGGTCAGTAACCACCAGTGAACAGTTGAGTATGAAAGCAAAGAAGGCTGTGTACAATATTGTATTTGTTCCAACTGTTTTATATAGCAGTGAGGCTTGGGTATGTCAGAAGAAGCATATGAGTAAAATAAACGCCGTAAGAATAAGGTACCTAGGAGCTGCATGTGGTAAAACGAGATGCGACAGAGTAATGAATTAATGGGTAATGGATACGTGTCAGGTGAAGGAGACACTGCCTAAATTGTACGAAAGAAGTATGTTAAGATGGTTTGGACATGTGGAACGAATGAGTAATGAACGCTTAACAAAAAGAATATATGAGACAGGTATGCAACGAAAACTAGGTGGGGGTAGACCGAGAAATTGTTGGCTGAATATGATTGAAGAAATTGTAGAAGGAAAGAGAATAAACTGCACAAAGAATAGGAGAGCTTGCCAAAACCGTTGTATAAATTTAATGGAAGCAAAAGAAGTGTGTAAGGACAGAAAGGAATGGGGAAAAATAGTGAATTGGTGGGTAATAGTAGAGATAGTAAGAATGGTGGTGTAGGATTGTGCGGATACTGTACAGTGTTGGGAGTTGCGACGAAGGGTGGTGGTAGTGAGAGGGGATTGGTACATGGGTTCATGCAGTGGTTGGGGAGTTGGAGGCTAGGTACTGGGTTTTGCTTAGCCCTCTAAGGGAATGGCATGAGTGGTAGTAGTAGTAGTAGAAGTGAATAAGCAAGCTAACAACATTGCTGATGCATTTTTACAAAGCATTACATTTTAAAATGAAATATTTTATTTAATTATAATAAGTATTGCTTAAACTCGGCAGGTAAGAACTATATTCACAATTAAAATTAACTTGGTGTCAGCAAAGTTATTCATCAACAGAATGCATTGATAACAAAGAAATATCACACATCTCACATTGTAAAACGGTACTTATTTAGATAACGACGATGGCTCTTAAATGGGCCAAATCCAATACATAAAATTGTACTAGTGTTTCTTCTTTCAAGTGCCCCACTTTAGGGTGCCAAATTTATGTCGAAAATGACTTTTAACAGGGCCAATTTTAATCTTCAGGATCTGTCCGACGTTGAGCTCCAAATAAATGCTAAAAAACTGCTTTTAAATGTACCGAATCCAATATATAAAATTGTATTAGTATTTTTTCTTTTAAATTCCCCGCATTGAGTGCCAAAATAAATCTTGGAAACGACTTTAAAGTGGGCCGAATCCGATAATATAATATAATTTTATATAAAGTATATTAAGTTGACTACATTTTACATTCTATCTTTTAATTCACTGACACTTGGGTTGCCTACCTCCTTCTTCATATATCGATACAACTTATCTGACAAACTGCAACGCACTTCACAGCTAAAATGCACGCAACACACCATACATCTTACCTTTGTAGAAGTATCGTCACAGTATATTTGACAAAAACAAAATTAATATTCAAAATAATTGTTAACTTACAATTTCCTAAAATAAATGAAGAAATGAGGCATTCATGGTTCAAATTCAAAATTGTTAACGATAAAGATTTATTTAATTAAATTTTTTCATTATTATAATTAAAATTCACTTATGATGTAAATTTACATAATACAATCCGATAGTTTTGATTACGTAACCTTTGATTCTCAAATACTCTATCACTAATTAGGTACATTAGTAAATTCAGTGATTTATTATTAATAGACATATGAATTTAACATTGAGTTTTAAATGAAAAAAATTGATCAAATTTATTTAATGGTATAACCTGTTTTCTTCCATATAAACAAATTTTAGATAAAATAAACTTTTAAAATTTGCAAATATATAAAATAAATGTTTCTACAGACCTTGTATATATGCACGTCTCCATGCACCACTACCTTTCTATGTTCTTTCTGTAGACAATGTTAGAACGAATCTTATTAAAAATGTTTGTAAAATTAAGCTTGTTTTATATTTATTTACACAAATTATGCACACAGATGTTCCTCGTTAAAGTGTTACTAATTGAATTGATTAATAAACTTGGATTAATACTTCAGTACTCTTTATTTTGATTATTTTTAACATTTACAACCTACCAGGGTGTCAGCCATTGACTGCAGGTATTCCACTTTTAAAGTGTATCCGTTTATAAATGTCCTCTAAAGGATTAAGTATTGAAATTGTAATCTTGACGTAGGCAAATATGTACAATACGGTAAAATTATCTTTA
>JAHWXV010906433.1:0-11516 GCA_024586415.1 Phrixothrix hirtus
TGAAATCGCTTCTAACTGACTATAAAATATACCTAGTGACATCTGTTGATCGACTTGGAGTATTAGAAATGTTAGAAATTGAATTGCAAGTCACTACGCTATATCCGCCGAACAGATAGGAATTTGCCGCAGGTACGCATTTCGGAGCGCTTCGGTAAAGTCGAAATTTCAATGAAGAAAAATTTAGCCGGCTATAACACCTGATGTACCTTATTTTAGAGAGTTCAAAGTATTTTTTAAGCCAATAAACAAAAAATTGATTTTTTGAAAATTTTACAGTAGTTCCCCCTTAAGTCTTGTCATTCTTGTCATCTGACAAACTTGTTCAAAAACTCTAGAATTAAAATTTTGCCCTTAATAAAGTTTAAATTATTTCACAAATTACTATCTTACTTTTTTGTTGTCACAGATTATAGCTCATGAAGAGGTGCTTTAGAGTAGGTTATATTGAATACAATAATTGCCAACAAACGATTTTTGTAATTACAAATTTTTCAAGTTAATAAAGTAGTTTTGCAGTCTGTTATCTGATTTTGACAAAAGCTTGTTTAATTCAAAGTAGTATAAGTTTGAGTCTAGATTTACCAGGATAAAGATTAGATTCTTAAAAGTATAAATAATAGTATATTATATACCAAGCGACTAAAGTGAGGTGCATGTGTTAGTTTTTGCACTTTCGAATAATTTGAAATCAAAAGCGTTGAAGAAAGTAAAATTGCATGATTTTGACATTGACAGTTCATTTGCTTCACGGCAAATGCTAAATTTTATTTGCAAAGAGCTATAGTAATGTCTTCAGTAATATGCAATTCTAATTGGTTAATTTTTGTTACTGTCATGTATTTACTTTGTTTATGCGGGATTTAAAGTAAAATTTCAATCCCTTAAGATTAAAAGTGTCGCTAAAGTCATGCAAACAAGTAACTAAAGTTGACGTTTTAGTTCCGAAAGTGCAAAAACCATATTTAGATGCTCTACTGTAAATGTGTAAATAAAGCAAGCTCTAATTATCATTAATAAATTTAATATTTTAACCTTTATATAAAACAATACAGAAAATTTACAAGAATAAAATTTTGATTGCCTAGGCAAAGGATTTGTCAGTAAAAGGTAACGATACATTCAAGGTATCAATAATCTTGTGTCTAATAAAGATAATTTTCGATTAGAGGTGCTCCTGCTCCTGATTTTTATTGTATGATAATTGATTATATTTAATCAATTAATTCAAAGGTTGAAGTAACAATTATAAAAATAAACATATTATGTTTTGGCACTCAGCCGTTAATTAATGTAATTGAAATGTATATAACAAGTCAGAATTACATATTTTATAAGCAGCTGAGTTCTTAGAAACTAATACAGGAATAATTCATTGATAATTTTTATTAGTAAACTATATAAGCATTACCTTATTCCTTTAACCCTAATACTTTTAGTTTGAACTGTTACTGTGTGTATTTTGTGTTATACCCTGACCTCAACTGCTGACAAATTAATTTATTTGACCGATGGAGTGACATTTCAAGAAGTTCCGAATAACAGGGGTTAGTTAGTAAGACAAAGTATCATTCATAAGAATATATTCTTTTGTAATTTACAATCCTCACAATTAAAATTTCAATTACTTGTAAAAGGGAAAGTTTATTAAATTTGTTATATGTTCAAATTGTATTCTTTCCTAGCATAAGTACAAGATTGAATTAATCAACAGTACAGTAGGTGAATTTGAATGCTACAATCTTGCCTAATCTTTATATTTAATATCTTACATTTGCGAAAATTGCAAATTCTGGCGCCCATAATAAATAGGAGTGTAGGTTTGCATTTTGTCTTAATTTCTTTGAATAAACCCACAAATACTAACAGTCTCTAGCTAAAAATTTCAGATTTCTAAATTTTATCATTTGAAATAACAAAGTTAATATACTATTACATGTTTCCTGTGTTATTCTATATAGTTTCTTTGTATAATTTAACAAATTTAAAACAATGATAAATGATAAATAATTGATAAATGGCCAAAAATACATTACAAATGTAATAATTACAAAATCAAATTGACTAAATGGAAAAATTGCATATGAACATATTAACTGTGATCGATGCAGATTTTTTGCATCTCTTGAAAAGTGTTTTGCTCTTTTATAAGAACAGAGTGCCCAATTAATTTAATTAATCATTATGGGTACTCTTATTCAATAAGTATCCCTTTATCAACCATTACATCATTGTTAATTTCTAATTGTCCTGTTGTAACATCTCTTTCCATATCCTTTACCAAAAAAGGTTATCAGTTCAGAAGATGCAAAGTCGATTAAATATTTAATTGCGATTCTATCTATATTATGTAGGAAATTAGCTTATTTCCACAAAAATCTCAGTATAATCTAGCACAACTCTTGTTTTCTTAAAGTTATCGAAGCACATGGGCAGCAGGTATTCATTTAATCAACCATGACTTAATGTTTATTTCGGATTTCTCACGTGACCATGCTCTGATTATAAACCCATCAAAATCTCATCTCTTGCTCCTACGTAAATCGTCGAATGATCTCAAATTACCAGTTATAAAAATAGATAATACACCTATTTCAATTTGTGATAAAGGTAAAAGTTTAGGTTTAATGCTTGACAATACATTTAGATTCAAAAACAAATACATCAGTACATTCAAAAGGCATATTAAAAATTAAAACTATTATATCCGTATCGACATTACTTAAACATAAATACCAAAATTCTATTATGTGACTCGATTATATTATCACAATTTTCATATTGCACACCAGTTTATAATGCATGTATTGATCTGGATATGCCACAACGTATACAACGTGTACAAAACTTGTGCTTACGATTTATCTATGGGATACGAAAACACAAACACATCTCTCACAAACTGAGAGACGCAGGTTGGTTAAATATGAAAAACAGAAGATACCTTCATTCGGCTTCATTATATCATATATATATATATATATATATATATATATATATTAATATATTTTGCATTGTGCTGCCACTCAAATGTATAAACTATTTGTAAATAGCTTAAGGGAGGGTTGGAAGAACAATAATGCTGAAACCCTTCCCATTCTTACGTAAAGAATAAAATTATTATTATTATTATTATTACTATTATTATTATATGGTGTAATATTTCTTCTTTCGATAGAAACCTACTCAGCATTTTAAGATTGTATTTACATATTCGATACTTGTATGAAAGCAAGTTTTGTTGTTTGTGAACTTATTCTAAAAAAGATGCTTAAGGGAAGAAATGATATATCTAATTTCAATTTCATTGGGGTTAATGAAGTTTTTTGTTTTACTAAATGTGGATTTTATCTATTACTAATAATGTTCTCTGTGACAATGACCAAAGCACTTAAAATTGTTAAAACAATAATACTCCTTAACACTATACACTTATATCAGTATCAATCAGATTGTCCACAGTACACCTCTCAAACCTTGTATAGGTGTCAATTTGGATTTAGAGAATACATACAGGCCACGGTGGAATAGTGAAATAAATAATACAGTGTTGAAAACATATTGTTAATGATTGAGAAAAATATTTCTACTTTGTCATGTACAAGGTATGATAAAAAAATATGGTGAATGAATTTGTATAACAGCAACTGCTAAACTAAAAAGTCCAATAGCTTGGATCCTTTGAGATAGTCAATGTCAAGTTTGAACAAATTATGACTTGTCAGTCAGCTTTTCCAAAGTAGGAAGAGTGAGGTCATGTTTACCATGTCCACGTGTTAACATAAATTTTGTTTTAAGTTGCAAAAAGTGCCAAAGAAGCTCATGAAATGTGGTGATTCTGAAGACTGTTTACAAGCAGTATAAGTGATTTAAAAGCAGAGATGAGGCGGTTGAAGACAAGCAATGGTCAAGACGTCCTTAGACCTCAAAAACAGACAAAAACTGCAAACAGTGGCAAAAACAATTCAATCAAACAGGCAATTGACTATTTGAAAACATGCCAAAGAACTGCACATCTTGTGTAAAGCATATTTCAACTAATAATTTGCAAATGAGACAAGTGAGTGTGAAATTTGTTCCCAAACTTTTTAACAGACAAGCACGGAATAGAAGGATCCTCACATCCAGACTTCATGGCCAGTATTATAACTGGAGATGAAAGTTGGGTGTTTGGATATAATTTTGAGACAAAAATTCAGAGTTCTCAATTAGAAACAAGTGGTTCTTCTTACCCTAAGAAGCCACGTCAAACAAAGTCGAACATGAAGGTCATGCTCATTGTTCTTTTTGATAGTGAGGGCATAGAGCGATCAGAGTTTGTTCCAAGGAGAACAATTGTGAACTCCGAATTTTACAAGGGCATACTGCAACGTTTGCAAAACGATGTACAGAGAAAGAAACCAAAAAAATGTATCAATGGCTTCCTCCTTCATCATGACAACGTTTCGTGGCATACCACACTTCTAATTTGCCAGTTTTAGGCCGAAAAAAATGTTCTGTCTGTCCACATCCATCTTACTTTTCAGATTTAGCGCCATGCCACTTCTGCCTCTTCCCAAAAACAAAAACTGTGCTAAAAGGAAGATGTTTTGACATCATTCCTGACATTGAGAGGTCCAAGATCGAGCACCTGAAGGCCCTTCAGAAAGAAGCCTTCCAGAAATGCTTCTAATCATTGAATCTACATTGGGACAAGTGCATCGCTAGCCAAGGAGAGTACTTTGAAAGAGATCAATTCAAATTTGATGTAAACCTATTACTTTGTTCGTAATAAATTCATTCACCATTTTTTTTGATCACACCTTGTATGTACTTACAAAAATTGCAATTGAGTATTTTAATATAAATAGTAATAAATATCCTCAACTAAATGGATTTATAAAAATAAATCAAACACTATTTTTATAACATTAGTGTAATAACATAATATGAACAAATTAAATACTAGTAGATAATAAAATTTGTAATTTAGAATTGTTAACTTTTAAAATTTAGTTTAATAAAAACTCAAAACATGCATTAAAAACGTATTGTTTTTAAAAATCAATAAGTTTATAAGTACATAAATATTAAGTAAAACCATACATAAGTTATAAAACAAAACCTTAAAATTATATAACAAGAAATGATAAATATTTGTAAATGTATTTTTATAAATTCTTGAAAATAGTTTTGCCAACTAAAACTGGTTAAAAATAACTTTTATAACTACTTGACAAAATAGAAATATTTCTCACTGATTACAACTATAATAGTCATTTTATTATGACTTTAACTACTGTGGTCACTCCACCATGACTACTACAATTTTGCCAAATCTGGAAGACTTCCCCAAACATGAGACTGACACAAAACCTACAATTTTACTTCATTATCTAAGAAAGGACTTTTTAAAAATTTTTCCAGCTGAAAAGTTTACTGACCTCAATCGGGTTTGAATAAGTCCTTTGGCCTTAGAGGCAAACATGCTAACCATTACACCAATTGAGGCTGGTGTTTATAAATACTAAAATCTACTATACCAATCATAATATTTAGTATGATTTTATTTCTTTACATCCTATACAATATATTATTTCTTCTTTGTGTATTCTACATTCATAATTCACGTTCGACTGTTTTTATTAGATTCAGTTATTTGTAACGCAGAGATCTTTCCTCCTGAATACAATGGTAAACTAAAAACATGACTGTGAGTAATCATCTAATTGTATATGAAGTGATCCAGACCACCCATACAGAATTTTTATTTTGAAAATAAGTAAATTTCAAAAATCATTTTGAATGTTTTCTCACTAAATGTATATTCTTTTGAATCATATAGTTTTGATTCCCAGTTTAAACCCAAAATGGGAAAGTAAACCGGAAATTCATTTTTAAATTGAACCTGCTACATTTTATTGCAACTTCGACTTGCATGATGAAAAACACAACAGATTTGTATGAAAAATTTTTTTCAAAAAAAGCCTCCATCACTCTGATATCATTTGAAAATAAAAAAAATTACATTAAGTTTTTGATCGTTAAATCAATTTTGCAAACTGGAAATTATAAATAAGCAAGATTGGTAGTTATCAATCAGCCGTTAAAAGCAAAATTGACAGTGATGAACATTGGTATTAGTTAAGGCAGCAAGTGAAGGCAATAATGACTAGGCATATGTTGCATGTCTAGATATATCTTTACATTTTTTTTAATAAAATTGTTCAAATTGATGTCATGAGTAGTGATACACAAGGTTAACTCTTTGTTGGAAAGAATTAATGGCTTGCGTAATTTCAACATCATTCAATGATTGAATTGCCTCAGTTATTCTGTCATCATGTCATCTCTCATGGTTAGATGTTTGTTGTACATTAAATCTTTTATCCTTCCCCATAAGAAATAATCTAGAAAAGTGAGGCCTGGTGATCTTGATGGAAAATTAATAGGACTGAATTTTCTAATCCACTTATTAGAAAACATGTTATCTAAAACAACCCAGATCACCCTTGATATGCGCGAGGGACATCAGTTTTGGTGTAATTGTATTAAAAATTCTTCCATCAAGTCTAGGAGCTCTCTGCAACAAAACAGAACATCGATCACCAATTAAATTTCCTTCCAAAAAAAGTGAACCTACTATTTTACTTCCAATGATTTCACACTGTGACCAATAATGACAATTCAAGGTGTTAATTGATCTGTCATTTGTCAGCTGCTCTCTTATCTAATTGCACATTGGAGTCATTGTACATGCCCATTTTCAGCTAACATTTGGTGTACGCTCATCATTTACAGGCAAAACTTGTGTTCTCTCAAAATGCAGCATATTGTAGAATGACTAATACCAGAATCTATATCTCGACTGTTCAATTAATTGTTGAGATTTACTTTGACTGAAATAATCGTCATGTTTGTCACTACTTCTTGTCTAAATGGATGCTTAATTTCTTTATTTTTATTGATATAGTTGAACAATACCTCCAATCTCTTGATTCTATTTGTCAGACACGAAAAACATTTTGCAAATGTGGAGACAGATTTGGGTAACACTGATGCCATAATTTTTGCATCGATGAAAACTCCCCAATAGTCATATAAAATTAGAATAAGACATGACTAGATAATTTAGGACACAGCTTGTTAAAAAATGAATGTGTGGTGTTGATCAAGTATTATCTAAGTAATATCGCGATTACAATTAAAGAGTGTTTGTGATAAATAATATTGAATGAAACAAAACAAAGTAATATATAGTTTTGCTGAACAACGAATGTGTTGTTAATTTAGTATTACCTACTAATGATATCAAACTTCACAATACCTTATTCAAATGAAGAAATAATTGATATGTTTCTAATTTTAAGGTAGTGTCAAAAGTTTAACTAATTTTTATTATTTTCAAAATGCAATTATCAGAATGATGGAGTCTATTTTTGAAAACATGTTTCTGACAAAGTGTAAATTGAATCTGCAATAATAAATGAATTTCCATTTCTAGTTTAAACTAGAAATCGAAAATATCACAATTTAATAGAGTTTACTCCATTTATTGAGAAAATGTTCAAAATGATTATTGAAATTCACTTATTTTCAAAATAGAAACCTTGTGCGGGTGGTCTAGAATGCCTTGTAAATCTACTACAGTAATTTAGAAAGGAACATTCAATAAAAATGCAAAATTTTACAGAAAGTTTATATCATTGTTTTTATTTAAAATTAAAACTAGGTAAGGAATTTATTTGTCAGTTGTTAAAAAAGATCAAGTTATATATGGAATAGTACAAACCATTCTACATGCAGCTTTCAATGAGTAAGAAAAGAACAAACTGCATTTTACTGTAGCTAGAAAAAACAATATATGTGTATAGAAATATTTACAAACATCCCCAAAGCAAAAGATTTTAATTAATATCATTTTTCTGTTACAACTCACAAACAAGTATGCAGCTGCATTTTATAAACCAGGTTCAATGAAGTTTTTAAGACTAAAATACAAAATTCGACAGTGGTTCATTTCTCAGCATTTGCCACATTTTTATGATTTCCAGAAGTAATTCCAGTTTTTAAATTTTAAATGGAACATCCTATATATGTTTACATTTTCGGATTTTGCAAGCAATTTTGAATACTCCTGGATCATTTTTAAATGTTTCTAAGCCAACTAGATTTTTTTACAGCCATTTTTATTTTTCATCTAGAGTGCCATAACAGCACTAACCATTTTAATGAATTATATAAATAATAAAAAAAAATCAGGTGTGAGACAACATACAACTTTCTCTTACCAATTTTAAATTTAATTTGAATTTATTGACGTTAGTTACTTTCACAACTAAATTGTAAATTCTAAAATTAATTTAAAAACATAATTCATCCATTTATAATTTCCTTTAATCCTTAACTGGTCTCATGACGCATTTAGTGTGACAGTACAAAGTTGGTTCTATATTTTGTGGGTAATATTTGTTAAACTATGGTCTGTATATATTCTAACCTTTACTCCATTCTTCCACAACACCTGTTCAAGGTAACACCCCAGCTGTGTTTATTTTGTGATCAGTAAAGTGATTTTTATCTCGGTAGTTACTTGTTGGCGCATTGTATACACCACGCGACTAGTTACGTAAGTAAAAATCTTACATTTTACGCATTTATTGTAGTGCTGGGTTAATAAGATGCCATAATAATTAAACTTGATTGTCACTAAAATTTATAAATTGAATTGAAATTAATATTCCTACAGTAAAAACAGTTACACTATTTATTCGCATAAAATTCTGTATTGCTTATATTTCACGTAATAAATAACAAATAAGTAATTAAACCAATTTAGGATATTTGTTTATATTTATATATAGATGTAAGTATTAATAATATTGAACCTTTGATTCAAAGATTATTTACGTGTGCTTGAAATTTCTAAAGAAATACAATAAATTTATCTTTTTCTGGAACCTATAAAATGAAGTATAAATTGATGGGATATATTTTTTGATAACGCTTGAATTATGGGTGCCAATAATGATATATCAAAATATCTAAAATTTCTCATAGGTTTAGTTTTTAATACTATATCTTGTTATATAGGGCTTACCATAAGATTCTAGAACCGGAAAAATATTTACAATTATTGAATGAAATAACTGATGATGAGCTTGCATGTATAGAAGAGGAGGAAAATAATGAGTCCTCAGACAGCGAGGTGGAACATATTGAGGAATCCGATCACAACAGCAATTCTGAGTTGGATATGTCTTCTCATGAAGCTGATCGCATCAAACAGGGTGGTAATTCAACAGCTAACATAGATGAAAACTATTTTACAAAGGTGCTACAAAAAACTGGTAGCGAATAACTCCAAGAAATCATCAAGTGGAAAAAGACATCCATCAAAAGCAAATTTTCAAAAAAAAAAATATCTTCAAAAAGATTTTACCTGGCCCTAAAGGAGATAAATCCAAAACTATTACAAATGAACAGTCAGCTTTTACTACAATGATTACTATAGAAATGATTGATGAAGTGGTACATTGCACAAATCTTCATATAATATGAAAACGCGAATCTGGTGTGTATTCACGTGAAAGAGACATCAAAAACGGATCTAGAACCGCAATATTTGCATTTATAGGCCTGCTGTACCTACTAGGTTCGAAGAAATTCAGCAAAACTAATGTAGATGAAATATGGACTCGTGATGAGACAGGAATAGAAATATGCCAAACCGTAATGAGTATGAGAAGATTCTTATTCTTACTTACAGCTATTAGATTTGACGATAGAGATATGAGGACATTGAGAAGATCTGAAGACAAATTGGTTCCTATCAGATTATTTCTTGACAAATTTACAGAGAATTGCAAAAGTGTTTATTGTCCCGGAGAATTTTTAACAATAGATGAAAAACTGGAACCATTTAGAGGCAGATGCTCTTTCATTCAGTACCTTCCCAAAAAGCACGCCAAATATGGCATTAAGATCTATGCTTTGGTAGATGCCAAAACATATTTTACTTGGAATTTGGAAGTGTATTGCCGTGTTCAATCTGATGGGTCTTATCATGTTGAAAACACACCTTATGCTATTGTTCGTAGACTTTTAAGCAGTCTGAAGGGATAATTGATAATTGGTACACAAGTTACCCACTTGCTAAGTCACTTCTTAATGATAATATAACCTTCATTGGTATAATGATGTCTAATAAAAGGGAAATTCTAATTGAGTTCCTTCCATCAAATAACTGTGCCATTGGAAGCTGCATTTTTGGTATCCAAGAAAACATATTGCTACGCCTCCCTGAGTTACCTTCGTTACCTACACAACTGGTTATCTAGTAATGACTCAGTGGACTGCACATAATCTAAAATACCAAAAATAAATATTATAATGAGAAATTGGGCGTATTCATATCTAATCTAATAAATTAATAGGTCTTCACCCAAATTTGGGTGAACACCTATTAATTTATTAGATTAGACCAAAAATAAATTTTCAAGTACCAGCGTACTTTGTTTTGTCTGGCAAAATATGAACTCTGTATCAATATCAACTATTTAGGGCTATGCCCCCTTACCAACACCTTTTCTTGCAGCTCTCAGCAGCCCTGGTTCGTGTACTGCTATATCCCTATAAAAATTACACAATACTTTTGTTGTTTTATGTAATTAAACGAGCGATTCTGACTTTTTATACACAAAGTTTTATCAAAAGAATTTTATTTTCTATCAAAACAAATGATTCTCAACCTTAAGTTTGTTATTCTCAAGTATGTTATACTACTCGTATTTGTCCTGAAATTATCTATTTTATGCCTCTATTAACATAACTCACCAAAACAATAAAGAAAAAACTGAAATTAATTAACAAAAACTCAAATATTTATTAATAGAAGAAATTTTATAACTTCAAACGTTTTAAAATTTTGTAACTATGCAATGAATTTTATCAAACTTCAAATTAAATATTTATACAAAAATTTTGGATATCCGCTAACTCAATCCAAATTAATTTTGTCATAAAAATTGACATAAACAACTAACAAGCCAAAATTTCGATAATAGTCACTGACCAATGTCTTTATTTATATTCAAAGTTCTCTACTGCACCCTAAATCTAATAATTTGGCCAGTGTTATATTTAAAAAGTGTCTTACGTATATCCTGCTCTTAGGCCACTCTTATGTTCTGTTCTGTTTTCGGGATGCTGATAATTCTTGATTCCAATGTTTTCCTTTTCTTCTTCCTTGAAAATTCGTTATTTACTACTAACACTCTTCTCTTCCAGATTTAACCCTTGTGCTTCTATTATTCTTTGTTTTTTGCGCCTTAATTAATTTCTTCTATAATTCTCTTTCTCTGCTCCAGCACCTTAACTTTCTTCTTATAACTGCAACGCCTTAAATTTCTTTTTTAAATAACTCTGCTACTTACAACACCTTCGTTTTATTCTCCACACTTCTTCAATAACAATCTGCTTTATCTTATGGTTGGTTTTCACCTTCTACGCTTGATTAATATCTTATAATCTCGGAC
>JAHWXV010906617.1:0-11794 GCA_024586415.1 Phrixothrix hirtus
ATTTGTGAAAAATATGCATTTCATTATAAAATTTACAAAATATGCAAAAAATGCATATATATGCACTTTGCATATATTCCGCCCCCTATTCATTACTAATTAATCCACAGGTGTATATTGGTTATTGATTGCACATTAATTATGTAATAATTATCGTCTGTAATAAACGCAAGTAGATATTAAGTTAATTATGAATAAAATTAGTAACTAAATATATCCTTAGAAGTAGTCATATAATTAGAAAATTTATAATGCAATAAGTTTTACAAAGGTAAAAATAAGCCGACAGGAAATCCTTTCCTAAGGTTCTTAGAGAAATGGGAAATAGCCCGGGAAATTGACGAAGAACCTGTAAACTTGTGAATTCAACGAAATGTGCGAAATATAGCGCATTTTAAAATGAAGTGACAGATATAGATTTCAAAATGAGGCTATCAGTCAATTAACAAATTTTGTTGTTATGGCAAGACAAGATTCTATTTAAGGATAAGCTTCAACCGAATTAGCGTCTTTTCAGATTCAGTGGTAAATATCGCACATTCAAATAAGTTAGTGCCATGTAAATGATAAATGGAAGCCGCTGGTAAAAGCTCTTGCTATATCAAGAGGTATGTAGAACTCCAGTATAAACATTCCACGTCCAAAGTAAACCAAAGTGCAACCGAATATGCAATTGTAAGTAAACACTACTTTCAACTGATGCAGCAGGTAAAAGCTGATTATTTTACAGATTGCATTCGATAAATAAATAAAAAATTGAATAGCGACAAACGAAACACAGGACATCGCGTAAGTGAAGCTCACAATGAAAATAAAGTACAGGTAGTGAGTGATTTCGATAATTATTCTATTCAATCCTCATTTGAAACAGACATTTAATCAATCGATAATTTAGTGTTTTTTTGTAAAAAAAGATTTCACCCCGAGATTTACTTTTTAAAACTCGCATTTGCATTTGATATTTGTATTTAACTTGATTTTAATATTGATGGTGTATGTATGAATTTTATAATTTAATTAATTTTATGCGGTTTAAATCTACACTGGTTTTTGACACACACAAAAATAAAAAATACAAATCTCTAGGTAAAAATCCTTCCCTCAGGTCATTAGTACCTTTGAAACGGGAGGTAAAACTACCTGGAAGTTGTTTCACATAGTTTAAATTATTGTTCAGTGCTTTGTTCACTTTAGATTAATTCTACTTACAACCAATAAAATATATTACATAGTCTAAATAAGTGGGGCAGCTAACATGGTTGATGACATATGATTCCAGATACAATTAATTTTAATTTAATCTGAGAAAACCATCATAAATTTGTATTTAATTTAAGATCGAGGAATCTATATTTTGAATCATTTAACCACTACCAGTTCATGTGATGTGATGTCAATCATACTGTAAAATTACTTGCAATTATATTTCTCTTCAACCCAAATGATGTAGAATTATTATGAATCACCTCGGTTTCTGTACAAAAAATCCATATTGTAAGTATTAGATGTTTCAACGTATGTTATTTATTTGAAGAAAAAACAAAAAGCAGGGAATTTCATTAATATTTCATGGAATCTACGATTTTAAGTTATTTTAGAACTTGTACGGCGTTAAATACGGTTGAGAAAAAAATAATATGTCTCATTCGTACAAAAATGCGTAACTAATAATAATAATGCTGAATGAATATAATAATGTATTTTGAAAGTATCCCTTTAAAACATACTGACAGTACTTAAACATAAAGTAATGGATTTAATTATACTATAAAGCCCCTTACAATTTTCAAAGCTTGTAATACCATTCTGGGATTAGTGGACGTCTCTTTAAATTATTAGAAGAAACCGTTCACAGTTTTTGACTATCATATGAAAACCAAATTACACTAGTATTTAAATCTTACATGCATAAAGCATAGTTATTTTCGGAAACGTCATGATAACCCATGCTTCCTCCTCTTTAAGTTTCTGTAGAAGAGGCTCATTAATATCTAACTTTTACATTGCAAAGATTCGAAATAGTAATTTGGAAATCAAAGAAGTATCGAGTAAAGTTTATAACAGATTGCGGAGTTTTGGGATGTAAAGGTGGAATATGTAAAGTTGTAAATACTATCGTTATTCCATCGTTTGTGTTCCCTAGCTTGAAATAGGTGCTGCTGTGACAATCTTATAACGTTAAAATAAAGATGAAGAGATATCCTATAAAGTGGAAGGTTTAAATTCTAAATAAATAGAATATGTACATGAGTGAAAAGCCATAAAACTGTAAGTTCAAAATTAAACAAATATATGAACATTTGCAAGGCTAGTCACCACCAAAAAACGCATAACCTTACATAAAAATGCAGGCAGACAAACAACAAAGTTTTGTATTTTCAAATTGCGCGTACAGCCACTCGTCGATCCTCGTTAGGACTCGTCAGCACGAGACAGACTGCTGCACACCATTCAAAAATGCAAGACAAGACTTCCTTATAACCACTTCGTAAGTGCCGTTTACGTTTGATATTTTATGACAGCGCCATCTAGTATTGAATTATAGAATGTAATATTAAAATAAAGTTTTAAATTCTAAATGAATAGAATACCTACATGAGTGAAATCGCATAACCTTACATAAAAATGTAGACGGGCGAACAACAAAGTTTTGCATTTTCAAATGTCGCGCACAGCCACTTGTGGATCATGATTTCGTCCCATTTTGTCAGAAATAATATTAGTCATATTGCTGATGTAATAAATTCCAATGTCATGAGTCTGTTAGATAACCTTGAATTTATTTATTTAGCTACCCGTTAGAGTAACGAGTAATTTGTGTATACATCACCTATCTTAGTTATATGGAATCTTCTATTAAATTCATGTTGTTTCTCATTTTATTACATTGCCCCTCCTTAAAACTGTTACTTCTGTAACAGTGAGGTCCTGCCTTTGGTTGCGAATCCCGGACTCTACATTGCGATTCACAATTGCAGCCCCATTTCTAGAAAAAGAGCAGTCGTTTGTGGAGTTTCTCTTTGATTCCACATACTCACCAGTGTCTCGAAAGACTACTTCTAACTTATTGCGTATCACGCGCCAGTTAAGCTAATCTAGACCGCGACCAAGATAAGGTATGGCTAATTCTCTATTAGCACCGGCTCAAATTTGTTTCATGAGGTTCCGTAATGCCTTTTATCAGTTTTTATATCGTGGCTTCTGATGGGACAACGCTTTCGTCACGAGGCAGTAAACGCAGTAGGTCACATACCTTCCCTGAATTTCTTCTATGTCATCATATCTCTTTTTAAATTCGCCTGCAATACCACGGGACATTCAGATATCTTTAGTAACACAATAGGTTAAGGGATACTCCTTTAGTACAACAAATAAATTTCTATACGTTTCTGTGGTAACACCAAATCGAGCTTCGTTTAGTCCTGAATAGGTTGACATAAATTTGGAAAATGACTATTCACTGTTTTTAGCTTCTATCCTTTTTAACTCAACATGGTTCGACCTTTTTTAACATTTTTGTTGTTCTGGTTCTGCATCCCTCCCAACGCATGGGGCTAACCGATTCATATGAACCACTTTGCGTTTTCCTCTAAGCAATTTATTTATTCGGTAAATTACATCTTTGCGATTTGAAAGATAAACTTCGTCGTCTTTGAGGCTGGTACAACTAATCTCATCGTTATTGAGGCTGGTACATCCAAACCACATAATTAGCTCGAAATCCATCCGCTTTAGAACTTTAATCGTTGGAATTTTATTAGATCAGTAGCAATCTGTCCGTTATTGCGAACTCTCTCATAAATGGAATCTAGTTTCTTTCGTAGACCCTCAACATTCGCATTTGCAGCAACCTCCTCCTCCTCAGACTTGGTTTCAAACTCTAAATCACGCGGTAGTCCAATTTCGCGTCCAAACAGCACTCTAGCAGGTGTTTCTCTTGTCGTTTCATTTACAGCTGGCCAATATGCCATCAAAAACTGATGTCTGGTTACAGTTTCTTTGATGGTCTGAGACAACTTTTGAAAAATATTTTCCCATTGGCAATTCATGCATTCCACCATCCCATCTGACTGTGGATGAAAATCAGTTGTTCTGATGTTGCGTATTTTCAACAGCTGGAAGAGACTTTGGAATAACACTGACTCAAATTTTTTCATTAATCTAAGTGCAATTGTAAGACAATTTCGAAACGGATACACGATTTTTTCACCAAGTTCTTGACGACTCTAACTGTCGCTAGATTAGGTAGAGCGCATGCTTCTGTCCATTTACCGAAATAGTGCATTGCACTAGGATGTATTTGTTTCCCGTTCCTGTTTCTGGAAATAGACCAGCTATATCAATTGCTATTCTTTAAAATGAACTACCCACATTATGGTGCCTCGTCGGTGCTTTTCACCTCTCCAATGGACCGTTCCCAGAATCACATATTGCACATTTCCGACACCAGTAAAATCATAGACCTTTTCCAGAGCTTTCTTTACTCCCATATGCCCTTCCTATGGACCATCATGCAGTCGTCGTAAAATGTCCGCTATTCTTTTTTTGGAACCTCCAACTGCATTCGTCTTTCACTTCCATCGTCATTTTCTAGTGCTCTTTCCAATAAGTTATCCAGAACCTACAAGGAATCCCATTAAGACCAATACGAATTAGCAATTCCTCTCAACCTGGTCTTTGACCTTCATTTTTCTACTCTAATAACAACTTCAAATCTGGCCGATTTCTTGATCTTGCTTGATATTCTCCGTGTTCCAGTTATAGTTGATTACAATGGTGTGGTTCACGAGAGGTTCTTCAACTTTTGACTTCTAGTGGTCTATATTATCAACGGGACTGCTCACGGTTGATTGGCAATTTTTTTGTACTTGCTCCAATTTACCGTACTTCCTGCATTGTGGCTACTTTTTGGTTTTTGCGTTTTAAGTAGTCTCAATAACATATCTTCTAGATTCGCAACACCATCTTCGACGTCTCCAACTACACACACACAAACGTAGCCTTTATATGCTAGTTTAGCTGCTTCAAATTCCAGTAAATGAGCCAATGCATTAGGAAGGTCATAAGGAAGTCCTAATCTAAGTGCCTTTTGTGTTTCGAATGCCGAAAACCTTCCAAAAATATTTACTCCCCAATTTTTTCAACAAAACTTTCTGAAGCCGTTGGGTATGCTAATGTCACTAGCGGAACAATTTCAGTTTCAAATTCCTGCGGGCTCTATTCCATTTTCTGCACTAGATTCCTTAATCGGGCATAATAGACCTGTTACAGATATTTATCGCCGTATCGCATTTCTAGTCTTGAAACAAGATAACCGAAATTATTTTGAAAATCATCGGTATGCCTTGTGGAATGTCTAAATCATCTCCACATAAAATGATTATTAAGGAAGTTACCTTTTCTTCACTGTCCCATCTACTCGATTTTGCATTTGCCACGAACTGTTCCTGGTAATTCACCCAAGATGTCTGTTGATCATAGGTGGGTGCTTTAACGAATCTTCTAGCACTTGGTACGCCATTTTCAATAACAGACAAGTGATCAACTTGCTACAAATTATTTAGGGTGAGCAGGATAAACTTTTTATGTAGTTCACCATACCTCCTAGTTACATCATCCTACTTTGTTGCCATCTGTTTGGTAATGTCCTCCATTTTTTGCTAGACTCCGTTTTAATTGAATTTGGGTTAATTTAAATTCCTCTTGTAATTTATTTTGGTTTGTATTTATGGATTCCATTTTCTCTTTTAATTTGTTTGTAATTTTTGTTTTAATGCATTTTAGCCTGACTTAATTTGTTAATGTGGTTTATTTTGATTTGCATTGGTCATTACCATTTCCTCTTTTAATTTGTTTTGTCCTATATCTATGGCAACATCTCCATTAATGACTCCATATTTATTTTTCGGCGCTTCTTGTTATTGCTAATAGTCTGTGAATTTGCACCTTCAATAAAAAATTCGGCACCCGACACCAATTTAACGAAACTAGTTAATTGTTGAAGTGTTCAATTATTTCCACTAAGTTACAGCTATTTATTTGTACACATTCACTTAAGTATTTATTTTTCAGTACATTAATAATAAACATTTACATATTTACTTATTTAAAACAGCTATTTGACCAAACAAGATTTTAAGTGAAACTAAAAGCAAAGGAAGTTAATTTGCTATTTATATAGAAAGAAGAAGTCTAGAACATTCTACATTGGTAAGGAATAAAATTAGTTATAATGCTAATGTAAAAATTCCAATGCTATGAACTTCAATTTATTTAGATATCAATTACAATAACGATTCATTTGTAATTATATCATCTATCTTAGTTATATGGAACCTTCTGGATTGTTTCGGAATGTTCTATTGAATTCTTATTCTTTCTAATTTTGTTATAATACTTTACTTGATTGTAGTTTACCGAAAAACCAAGACTTTCACTAGAGAAGCGCTTCTAAATTTAAATTGAACAAAGTCCCAGATAAATTGCCAATGGGATTCAAAGTCTTTATTTTCAAATTTTTGTATGTTAACCGCACATTTCAAAGTTATTGGTGTGGGAACGTTCATGCAAGATAAATCCTATAAGAAACTTGAGAGTAGCATAGTAATGACAGTTATCACAGAATATTTAAGGTTTGTTCTTTCGATATTTCTCTTTGACATACTGTGGTAAGTTTGGAAAGAGGCATCTATTGGTAACATTGTTTTAGAGAAACTAGAACCACTTCATTATGAAAACTAGTTTTGCCTGTTGCTAAAGATAACCTGTCCAAAATTGCACTATTCTATCTAGTGCTAATAATAAGAGCAGTTTCGTAAGTTCATCTTTTCATAGAGTAACTTGTTCTTTCCGAAGCTAACTCTTTCGCAAACGTAGATAAACTTTTCTCAAATAATATAAATTCTCTGTAGTCATTGGTGTTGGGTCGTTTTCGTGATACTTGGTAGGGTTGAAATCTGCAACTAAAGTTTACTTAAGTAATAAGTATGATATCTTTGATAATCCAAAACCTGATATTATTGAAAAATTTGATAATTTATTAAAAGCATTGAATCGAAATCAAAGAAATTATAGTTTACAGCCAATAAATTTAAAGAGCCAGACATAAAAATTCAACAAAGATACTTATTTACATATACTAAATGAAAAAAGACGACCTCGGATTAATGGAAACTTGAAATATAGGAGACCGGAATACGATGCAACTGCATTAATTAAATATTTAAATATTATTCTTTAATTATTTCTTTACTTTTTCTTGTTTCTAGTAAAAACTACTCATTTATCACAATTTATTTATTAATAATATTAAAAAATACTTCATTTATATAACCCTAGTTGTAATTTGTTAACGTTGTTAATTCTCCAGTGACAAAACTACGAGAAGCAGTCAAAAAGTTTCTGGACTGGTGATATTGCATTGTATAGCCTTCATAGTAAGCTCTAAAAGTTCATATATGCTTGAAATATTGTTGAAATGCCATCTACTATTTAAAATTAGAACGTTAGTATAGGAAATCTGGAATTCAGGGAAAACTGCTAAAAGACAGTAAATATCAAAGCTGCTTGATGTGAAACAGTGTAGATAACAAGTATATTTGGGACAATTCAATTATAGAAAAATTGATGTTTCACAAAAAATTTTAAATAAATTTGTTAAAATAAAATTTATAAAACAAAATCTTCATTAAGGAGTAAGTTTAAAAAGAGGTGGCAAGGAACTGTATTTTGAACACTGAGACTAGCTTACGACCGATTTCAGTTTGTTAGAGTTCATCGCAGGAACATTGCGTTGGACACTGGGGAGCTGCGCTTACCTGACGAGCTTTAACAAATTAGAACTTCTCGCCACTCATTTTTAAACTTACTCCTTAATTTTTTTTGCGAAACATCAATTTTTCTATAATTCAATTACCCAAAATATACTTGTGATATTTACACTGTTTCATGTAAAGCAGTTTTGATATTTACTATCTTTTATCAATCTTCTCTGCTTTACAATCTTTTCCTATTGTTCGTCTGGTTACGTTACTTTTGAGGTAGCGTTGTTTTACAATAGGATGCTAATTAATTTAATAGCCTGATCTTTATGATGTTTAGTTGTAGAGTAAATCAAGTGAGAGGCGATTATTATTGACACCCTTAAAAGATCACTTACTGTGGCGAATCTCAAGTAATTTTTACAGTCAACTTAAAAGTCCACTGATATTAAGTAGCTTGTCTAGGTTACTCTATTTTTGAATGTGATTTAATCTTTTAGTCGAATACCTGTTGTTAGTGAAGATTTACAAGAATTTGCAATAGATATTAGAACTTCACACAAATGAGTTTTATTACAAATAGATATGCAATTTTTGCAATTTATAAATTGACAAGAGAATTGCGAACTAAAATCTATTTACTAAGCTCTAAGAGATAATTAGAATATTTAGGTTTATTTCAAGTTTTATAATTATAATAGTATTGAAAAGAAACGACAGTGTCAGACAAATGAAAGCTGGTCTAGTTTTTATTGCTAGACCTTTTTCTAACTATTATAAATGCTTTTTTATTGCGAGTTGGGTTACTGTTCATATATCTTATTTAAATAAACTTCTTGCTTACAATTATATTAGGTAACCCAGTGAATACTTTTATTTAAGTTATTTAAAAACTACCATAAAGATTAATTAATTTCACTGTGTTGCCCCTTTTTAACATTAAACAGAAGGCTAACCTTGTTAAGATGTATCTTCTTCGGTTGTTATCACAACTTGGAAATAACTTTGAACCTTCGACTTTGGATATCGGTCCCGTAGTACACCTTCGGATTTTTGAATTGTATCTTTGAATAAGTACAACCCAAATGCTGGTTCGAATATTAATTAGGATTTCGATGGACTTACCATCTGCGAAATTTTTCTATTATATGACTTTAGGTGAGTCTTGGTTCATTCGGATCTAGCCATTTAAATGAACAGTGAATGTATTTTGACATGCACTGGCAAAGCGGGATGTTGCACGATCCTTGGCACAAGACAAGCGAAAATTGTTCCATGTCGGGCTTATATCGACGTTGGGCCTTCCCGGAATTTTTTTGCTGGCCAGTGATATGTAAGCATTTTTTGAATTCTAACCCAAACAGATCTTGCCAAAGTTCATTTGTTTAAATTTTCTCGTTGCTGGTGACGTGATCTTTGCCGGTGATCTAATGCATTTTTTGTGAAAACTGTCTTTATAAATCTTTTAAATAGTTATGGCATCCTGTTTAATGATTTTATTGCTACAGGAATAGTTAGACGCTAAGTTACAAGAGGTTTACCTTTTTTGATCCTTACTTTCTAAATGCGTATTTTTAATATTTTGGAAAAGTTCCTATAAATATTTAAATTACATGAACGTTTCTGTACCTATATATAAATTTATTTATTTAAAATTAAATTATGATTTTGAGACTATTTAATTATTTTGGAGATCTGTAACTATTTTAAATTATATGAGCCTGTCCATGTTCATAAAATTTATGAACACTATATATACTAGCGCTTTAATTTTTAAATTAATAGATGGCAATCCACCAATATTTCAATGGAAACTTTACACATAGTTGTGGATATAACTGTGACGTGAATTTTGCTTTGGCCGTTGGGGAGCTGTGCTAACCTAACGAGTTCAACAAAGCGAAACCGATTATAAACTTCCCTCTAGTGTTTAAAGCACAGTTCCTTGTCACATATTTTTAAGCTTACTACTTGATGATTTATCTTGAGAGTTTTGTTACTTAGAATTCGTTTTGACGAATTTATTAAAAAGTCATTGAGAAACATCCCTTCTTCTAGTATTAGAAGATACGGCAGAAGGCCATCGCATGATATGTGATATCGTCCGTGATTGCAAACCGTGTTCAATTGATGCCTATTTTCAAAGTATGGGACAGCTAAAGTAATTTAGAACGAGATCCAGAGCGTATGGTGATTACTACTTGTCGTTTCGCTAACTCCGCCAAACTTGCACGCAGAAATCGCCAGTTCGCCTAAGTGGTGGGAAATGATAGTGTACCAAATTACTGATTTCTAAGAATGCATTGAGCATCACGTTTTCACTGGATGACTGCATCTTTGTTTTCGTGTTTTAGGCGAACACCCAGGACTCATCACCAGTAGTGATATTTGTGAGAAACATCGGGTCCTGTATATTCTTCACAAATATATCCCTAGCGACCAGCATGCAACATTCCATCAGATTTGTGATCAATTGCGTCGGAGGAAACTTTACACTGATACGTCTCATTTTTAAATCGTCCAACAGAATCACATTCTTGGATCCGTGATAGTCATTTTTCGAACCAATCAAGTAGTAGCAGCACTTTTCCAATAACGTTTGCGATTATGAGTATCGAAGGCTTCCCGCTGCGCAAATCACTGTAACGTATCTTGTCAATTTTGTTTTTTATGTTCACATACCACTCGTCTGTTTCAAGTAGGTGCTCAGCCTGAAAGTTTATAACGGGCCGGAAAGCTTTTTAGGCCGATTACTCTGAATTAGCTAGCAGCTTCGGCAGCCATAGTGAAGTAAAGGGGGATTTTACGATCTTTGATAGAAATAATCATGCTAAAATTCAGGAACGGCTCGCGAGAGTCAAAAATCGGGAAAAAGTCGTAAGTTTTGGGCGCCACTTTATCTAAAAGTCTTGGCAGTAGATCTTCTTTAGAAACGAGACAATAAGAAATCTTATTTCGGCCCAAATGCGATAATTTACCATGAGATACTTACTTAATACTTATTTGGCGTAAGCCACTGGAGAAGTACTCCTAATGTAGTTCGGTTAGACTTACAATTTGTAAATGTTTTACCTATTTAGGTCTAACGTTATGTCTTACTACTAAAGTTACTTAAAATAATGAAATAATAAGATCACCTGTTTTAACTAAATCACTTATAATGAAAATAACATAAATTAATACAGACAATATGAGAACATTCAAATGAACAATTACTTAATAATTAAAGCTGCAGTAAGGAGGGGATCCTTTAATTTGATTACTAATAAGACTATCTTACTTAATAACAAAATATTGGCCCCTTTTTAAGGGTGGTCCCAGATTACGGTACTTATATAAATTAACTATTTATTTTCGGCTCGTTAATTAAAATTCACACAATAAAAACAGACTGTCTAACTGCTACTTATTCGAAATAACTCCCTCAGTGATGTAATATTACGTTACGAAACAGGGGCTACTTGCCGGATTCCCCAGTGAAGATCAATGACTTATAAGGTGGAAGGAACTTATCGAAAAAATGTCACTTACTTGTATTTGAATTGAATTACGTGACTTTTGATAGCAGGCCCAAAAGCCTCCAGAATTTCATGAATAAAGCGTACGTGAAGTACTTTCCCAGACGTCCTACAGCTCTATGGCCAACCTTGAACGAGGATAACGAAGATTCGACCCAATTTTATAATTTTTCACGATTCAGGCATTCGATAGTCGTTAAAGGTATCTAATTCGTATTTTCATGAATTCTTGCGCGGCCTTACCACTTGATAACGTCACTATATCATTCTTTCACGTAAGAGGTCTGATCTCAACTACCTGTTTAATGCAGTTTCACCTTGAGATTGGTTAACCTTTATTTATTGAAGCATAAACATTTCCGTGGGAAAGCTGATGCAGATTGTTTTAAAAGCGTCAACTGGGGGTTTGCGAATGCGAATAATTATTAATAATTGTTTATAATTTTACATATTTTATTATTAACTTATATATATATATATATATATATATATATATATATATATATATATATATAG
>JAHWXV010906623.1:0-14564 GCA_024586415.1 Phrixothrix hirtus
AGTTAGATAGCCGCAAGAAAGAAATTATTTGCGAGACACAGATGCTACAATTGAACTAAATTAGATCGTAAAAAACGCACACCATATGACAGTGCTTTGTTAAAGTTAAAATTTATATCAGTGAGAGAATTAATAGGTTTTTCATTCACACGTTTAATTTAAAGACACTAATAATTTAAAAAATTTAAATTTTACATCTATTAAGAGTTTCTCCCCGAAAAATTGTTTAAATAAATAATTAACAGCCTGAAACTTAATTAATTGTCATAATTACCATTTTACTTCAATTTAGTGAATAATTGTTTATGTAAATATTAGCGTGATTATTAATAAACTATTTGTTTAAGCTTGACCTGGTTTTGACCACGATTACATAAAAGAAATGTAAACAAATTACGGCTAGGTAAATTGTTAGTTCCTCTGAAGAGATCGTTGCAATCTTCTTAAGTGCAGGTTGAAACTGACTTAAAACGAAATTTCAAAGCCGTTA
This sequence comes from Phrixothrix hirtus, assembly GCA_024586415.1. Classification (NCBI taxonomy): domain Eukaryota; kingdom Metazoa; phylum Arthropoda; class Insecta; order Coleoptera; family Phengodidae; genus Phrixothrix; species Phrixothrix hirtus. Next base: position 491 of record JAHWXV010906623.1, read on the forward strand.
AATTAAACTTCCATTTGCTGCTTTGTTTATTAATTACTGGCACACTGACCAGTAATCATGATAAGTACAATTACTACTTAAACAATGTGGTAAACATGCTTCGTGAATTGCATGCATGGGAGGTACGGCGGCCGCTGCTCTATAGGGACTATATTTTAAAACGGTGCTTACTTAAATGACAGACATCGTACAACACTGATGACTGTTTTGCTCTAAAATTGATGTTCCTCCATGGTACCCTGTTTAATGTAGTAAATCTGAAAGAGTGTATAGCTATATTTACTCTAATTATTTACGAAAATAGTAAAGTTATTGAGTAAGCAGCTTAACGAACCCACCGTTAGCTTTCATAGCTTTCAAGTCCCTCTCGCAATTGTTGGAAAGTTTCAGTTGTTGTATTCCTGCTTTCTTGAGTAGCTCGATTTCTTAGTCCCTCAAAAGCGTTTGGTTGTTTTTTAAATGACTTAAGATAGTCACTTATAAAATGCAGCAACTGTGCTTTTGGAAGTCTCTTTATTTCTTTCTTAAAGAGTATTATTTTCACACCTATGGGTTAAGGAGTACACTATAATTATCATGAATTAGCGAAGTCAATAACAGATTATCTGTGTGACTTTTCCACTACCTACTATCTTCTGTCAATGCCGAGTTTATTGATGTAGATTTATTAATGGAAAACATACAATTCACGTCTCAATAGGGTACCGTTGGAAAAACAGTTTAATACATCTATTGCAAGGAGAGAACATAACAATCCCGCGAATGGCGCTTGATTTGTTTAACCACTTTTCTGGCGGAGACATGATCTTGGAAAGTATTCCAAATTCAGGCCGACCTGCAATCTTGAATGGAGAGGCTATAAAGTGCTATCGTTAAATTTCCAACTATGGTAGGCTATGACCATTCATAAATCTATTCCCATTGCTGTGTTAAAGTATCCATCTAAAGCCTGCCGTAATTACAAGTTGAATCTATTGCACGTTACACCTTGCAATGCAAGAGCAATGGACGCGAATTATCAAGGATATTGGGGCATTCAAAGCAGAGACAAACTAGATGGCTACCTGGCGCGGCAAAAACTAATGGACGATAGGACATGACAAGCAACAAGAACAGTGTGATTTCACAAGCGGGAATTAATTGCAGAGCAGCTAGAAGTTAAATTAGAAATAAAAATTTGGTTTAAAACAACACACGACTTTCTCTTACGTACATAGATATACAAACATGTAAAGGTCCACAAATTATTAAAATATTATTTATGTTTATTTTGAGAACGATAATTGTAACGGTCACCCATCCAAGTTACACCCAAAATCCTGCTTAATTCCAGAGATTTTTTCTGATAACACGCTTCATCGCATTTTTTCAGGAAAACCTCTAAGTTCTTGTAAAAGGACGTGAAAGGCATAAGAAATGTAGTACATTTCAAAAAAATTGTTATGGCCGTTTTCGAGAAAATCGCAAAAAACTTTAATATCCCAAGAATAAAGTGGCACTTCCAGTCATTCAATTTTAACTGAATTCTTGTTGTCTCATGCACGGATGACAGAAAATTTAAATGTAGTTTTTGATTACCATATGATGATTTGTTTTTGACATATGTTATTCACAACTAAACTCCAAGTACTTCCGGTTGGTCGATTTCCAACAATTTATTACAGAAACTCCTTGGTTAATATAAAATTAAATTAAGTAGCTAAGAAGTATACTAAGTTTAAAAAAAATCGTTAAAGGCGATTTGAAGAAAACCATGAAAATGAGGAATTCGGAAGATATGTAAAAATGACAGGAATAAAGTGGTACTTTCGATTATTGGATTCTAATAAAATTCTTGATTTATCATATTAACGTAATCGTGACGTCAAATATAAATTTTGATTTAGCTAGAGCTTTTAGTTTCATAGTTATTTTATTCAGAGTTAACGGTGAAAGTACTTCCGGTTAATCGAGTTACCGAAAGTTTTTTGAGAAACGCCTAAACTATACGAAAGGCCATTTAATATATAAGAAATACAACAAATTTAAAAAACATTTTTACAGTTGATTTCGAGAAAAACAAAATCAACAGACTCGATTCAAATTAGCATTTCTATTTGTAGCATATCTGTAACCCAAAAGTTTCTAAAGAAATTAATTTGTAGCTCCTGTAGTTTTTTAAACAATGTTATGCTAAAGGAAGATCAAGTTAGCTGACCAATATTTTTATAACAATGAAAACCAACGTAACAATGATATGGGAATTTGTAGCTTATTTGTAGCTCAAAAGTTGCCAGAGAAAAAAATTTGCAGCCCCGTTAGTTTTTTTTAAAACAATGATATGCTAAGGAAAATGAATTTAGTCGAACAATATATTTATAACAATGAAATCTAACATAACATTAACATTGGAATTTGTAGCCTATTTATTGCTTACGGAATATGTTAGTCACGAATTTGTTGCTGCGTTCGTTTTTTTTATACGATGTTCTGCTAAAGGAAGATGAAGTTAGCGGAAAAATATGTATGTAATTCAACAGTATTGAATTTGCAAATGTGTGCCTGTTGTATGATACAAGACGTTATTAGAATTTATATGTTATTTTAAACATTCTTATTTTGTATTTTATTACAAACATATATTGTGGATCTGTTTTATATGTGCCGCCGTGCGCGTAGTAGTAAATGCTTTGAGCTCTATGCCTCAGTCACAGTTTTTCTACTAGCGAGAAAAGTTATAAGGAAAATTTTATATAAGTTAAAGATGCTGATAGCAAAAAATGGAAGTGTTCCCAAGGATATTGTTGTTAGTACAATTTTAAAACATAAAAACGGTATATTGATAAATAATAAAGTGCAATAAAGAACTGCCCAATATGGCAAAAAATTTCAGAAGAATTATCAATATATACGCAAATTAAAGCGATTTATTTATGCAGTCTTGTTAATGGCGATAGATATAATTTACAATAGGTATTGGGTATTCAGTTGCCTAAAGTGGGTTTGTGCTATAACAATAAAACGAAGAGTATCAAATCTAATGATTCGTCATTACACAATTTTTAATGTGTACGTAAAAGATATATTTACAATATCTTTAACAAAGAAAGAATAGCAATAACTACTGGACATAAAAATATATAAAAACAAGGTCTGTCTAAGATTTAAAGACGGGGAATCGAAATATATAATAGCACAAAATATATGGAATGAAACAAAAATACCATGTGTTATAAATTTTAAAAGGTATTATTTGACACAAAGTGGTAACGGTTGTATTGATGGCAAGTATATTATTATTCAATAACAATGCTAGTTTCTTTTTTAAATGATATCAAATATTTGTTAACGGTTTTTCAGGAAAATGATACTGTGAATCACTTTTCCATGACATTTTAAAAAATTATGATGATTTTGTGAAAACAAAGTGTACAATAACATTTGGAACTGAACAATGTGGGAAATTAAATTTGAGTGGTACTTATCAGAAAAGTGTGGAACTTTTCAGAGCCAATGAAGCAAAATGTTTGATGTCCCTAGGAGGACCTGAAGCTCTCCTTTTTTACATAGCGAATGTTTAGCATACAGCAAAGCATGAGAAGATTGTTTCTGAACATCTCGACTCGGTTCCGATGAAGTCTCTCGAAATTTTGAAAAAACATAGTACAAAATATAAGACATGATCCATTTTTTGTCAATTATTCTACATCTCATCAGATCCAGATTTATAATTAGTTATTGAAAGTAGAACGTATTTAATTATGTATTGGTGCAAGTGGAGTTAAAGTTTCTAGATCCAGTAGACTAAATGAAACATTATCTCATTATACTTTTTTATATTGCGTAGTTATTAATTCTGTTATTGGCCAATTTTCAGTTTCACAGTTTTTGACGGAAAGACATACATTCACTTTTATTAGATTTTGGTTAATCGAAAGGTGCAGACTAGGCTTTCCACATCCTAAAGAAGTCGTGGTGGATGTTTCTTGAGTTTTGTTGACTGGTGTTATAAAAGAATTTACAAGTTATCCAACTATCGAGCGATATGCAGGTGCTTGCCGAAATGCAAGACCAGATTGTTATAGATCTTGCTCATTTTATGAAGACATACTCCAATGTTTTAAAATATGCTTTAAGACCAGTTCGCATCTTTTACCTTGCCGATAACGGACAGATTTTGCCGTATCGTCAAGTAAAAGATGCAAGAAAAATTGTGATAGCACTTTTAGTGCTTGAAATCTAACGGCGGGACTTAAACGATTTCTGGAGAATTTAATCACCGGAAAAGAGATGATATGTGGTGGAGAAGGAAAAGTTAGCAATGAAAAGTCCATTCCAATAACTGAACTGGATGAAGGCGAAAACACAGAAATATCTTCAAATTGGTGGTTCAAATGGGGATAAGAAATCAATTTTGAGATTCAGAACAGTATTTTGCAAAAGAGCACTCGAGCTAATGCACATTATGCACCTCATATGGAGAACCTTAATGGAGCAATATATATACGGACAAATTTGGTTATGGACGAATACCAAGATCGAGTGCTCTAGTTGAAAGTGAATTCAACCAGTTAAAAAATTTAGTCATTAATAATTCCTTAAGAGCAGAGGAATTTGTAGAGAAACACATTAAATATTTAATCGGACGTGTCATTACAGCAGACGTTAATATATATCAGAGTAAAGGTAATGTATCATACTTGTTCTATATTTACTGACCATTTCATTAATATTCTAATTTTTTCACTTTTACTATTCTACTTGTCGATGTTACACGTAATAATGGATTTTAAGATAATATAGATTCTATTGAAGAAGATAGGAATCCACTACAAAGCACTACGTTCAGATTAAATCACACAAAAGCGGAAGAAGGTGCAGATACAATATTACTATCAAGGCAGTTATCGAATTTGGAATCAGCTAATTATAAACCAGATATACCTAAAGTTTTAAACGAAACTTTAAATAAAATGTACACAGAAAATAAAACAACTCCCGATCTTACTGATAGAGAGTTATAGATAAGTGATGACAATCTAAAAAGTATTCAATTCAAAGATATGCATGAATTTGATTTGTTCGATATGTATGTATCTGAGAAAGAAAATATCGAGAAGACAAGAATATCTTGGCCAGAAACAGTTTAGTGGACCCAGAAATTACTGCTTTACGAGAAGTAGAAGAATTGCGGGGAAAAGTTACTGGGAAAGCTAAGAAACGGAAAGGAGCAAAATATTTATGTCAGTGAAAGGACGAAGTCTCTGATATTTCAAAATCAAAATCAAAGAAAAAGATGCCCCTTTTAAAAAATGGTAGCTGCCTCACGTTACAATCAATGAAAATAGGGGACAAATCAATAATAGTTATGAATACCTGTCCATTTGATAGCTTATGTCAGAGTCTCTTAATAGCATGCTATGACCATTTATGTATTGAAGGATTTGTTAGAGAAAAAGCATCATCTGCCCTGTTATTTAATATGTTAACAAATATCTTACAAACAGGTTCGATATGAATTTATTTTTACTTATCATTATTATTCTGATTAATTGATATACTTCTTTATATAGTTGTCTCATCGGCAACAAAAATTCCGTACCTATTGCAGAGTTTCATATAATTTATAAGTTAATTTGATCGCTCCTATGGTTTGTGAAAAAAATTCAATCAAAATAAATTTTATTGCAATTTTCCGGTAAACGGTTGGAACCACAAAATGGAAAGACTAATAAGTTAATCATAACAAGCATTCTGTTTAGCGATAAAATTTTTTGACGATAGTAAGTGGCTATAAATGTAATTCTATTTTCTATTAGCGATATTCCTTTAATTCTATAGGCATTACATCAAGGATTTATAGACTACGCACTGCTGTCTTAAGTAATATATTTGAAGCAAAACTCGAAGGCCATGTACATATTTTTAATTGCAAATATAGTATCGGATACACAACCAACAAAACATTGACAGATTGTCCAAGCATCGAACACGAAATATTTTGCTCAGACGATTGCACTCGACAACGAAAAACAATGAATATTTTATTTAAAAAACCCACAAATTTAATGTAGAATTCATTCAATCAAAGAATTGCAGATTAGTTAACATTATCGCCGAGGATATTAAAAGGATGTGAGATATCTTCTTCGAATACTACAGCTAAAATTACAGCAACTACTAAAAGGTATATTTAAATTTAATTATTTCTGTATAGTCACACTGAATATAAAGTTTAAAGCATCAATCATCTAATTTTTACATTTTTATAGGTCTATTAATTTTTATAGAGATTTATAATATAGAACCAATATTTCATGTTGAGAGAATTGCCCAGACATTTAAAATATTTACAGAAAATCACTTTTAGCCATTATTGATCGAAAGGGACCACGTAATACTGAAAATCTGAAGATCAACTGGATCACTTTACTACAATGTGCCTTCGTCAACAGTCAATATGGATAGAATACGACAACATGAGGTTGAAAGAAGAAAAAAATCTGACACATATAAAACAGATCCACAATTAATAATATATGCTTGTAATAAAATATAAAATAAAAACGCGTTTAAAATAAAATATAAATTGTAATAACGTCTTGTATCATACAACAGGCACACATTTGCAAATTAAATACTGTTAAATTACATACATATTGTTCCGTTAACTTCATCATCATTTAGCACAACATCGTATAAAAAAACTAATGGAGCAACAAATTCGGGACTAGAATATTTTATGAGCAATAAATAAGCTACAAATTTCCGTATTATCGTTATGCAGGATTTCATTGTTATAAACATATTGCTCGGCTAACGTCATCTTCCTTTAGCACAACTTTGTTTTAAAAAAAGAGTAGCGGGGCCACAAATTTTTTTCTTTGGCAACTTTTGAGCTACAAATTTACAAATAAAAATACTAATTCGTATCGATTCTGCTTACTTTGTTCGGCTAACTAGTTTCACATACAATATGAACAACTATTAAATCTGCATCAGTATCATTATGTTTGCATCACTCTTGGTTGAACTATAAACCTAGTTCTGACTAATGCTACAGTGCATGTTATTAGGAATGTCTCACCATCCGCAGAAGATATATATCACCCATTCCTCGATATTTCAATTGAAATATTTAAACCATTACCAAAATTTGTTAATGTTAGAGATAAAAAAATGTATAACTTTAAAACAGCAAACTTTTTTAAAGTATATGGATACTGATTGGTCCTTTCTTGATACTCATTCCGATATTAATGTTGCTTGTACAGAATTTTATAATCAATTTTATATGATGTACTTTTCTCAAATATACCAGTAGGAACCGTGAGCGCTTCCTTGTGTGGTATACAAGTCTCATTATGTCATTAATTCGAAAGGAAACTAAGGTTCAACGAAAATATAAAAACCCGAATTCATTATATCATTATTTATTATTTGAATGGTCATCTATTAGAAATAAAAAGGAACGAACTAGCATTTCCGGGTCAATAATTTCACGTGATGGTCAACAGTATAATACAGCTACTGACATTGTAAATGCATTTCGTGATTATTTCGCAAGTGTCTATATTCAATCAAATTGCATTCAAAATTGTACTTCTCTTTCATTAAAGAATTTTCCATTAATCAATATCAATAATATCTCTGAAAGCGGTCATCGTTCTATTAAAAAATTAAAAAATAAACAAACAGCTGGACTGGATATGATTCCTAGCTCCCTTGTTCGTAATTATTTTACTATATTCAGTAAAACTTTACAAATACTGTTTAACCTAATTCTCAGATCTCATACATTTCCTGATATCTGGAAGGTAGCGTGTGTGTGTCCTTTTCTAAAAAATGGCACTTGTCAGTTATTACCATTCCATATCTATTTTGTACAATTTCTCTAAAGTATTTGACTCAATTATTTATAATAATATCTATAAAAGCCTTAAACCTTACACTTCGTCAACACAGCATGGTTTTGTTTCACAGAGATCCACTACAACTAACCTGCCTGCTTCACGTAATATGTTTCGGAGCTATAGATTCCAAGAGTCAAATTGATGCTATATATACTGATATATCAAAAGCCTGCGGCCAAACAAATTTATACCTACTATTAGATAAATTACAGTGTTTCGGATTTTCAGAACCATTGATTAAATTATTCTCTCCGTACTTATTTAACCGTAAATTACAAGCTTAGTATAATAATGCATGTTCCAGACATTTTACGCCTAGATCTGGTGTTTAGTAAGGATCTAATTTGAGTCCTCTGCTGTTCCTAATATTCATCAATGACTTACCATCTTTACTGCACTGTGAGAAATTATTATTTGTTGATGATCTCAAAATATTTTATATCATAAAGAATATTACGGATTTACATACTTAACAAAATTACATTGAAATTCTGTGACTGGTGTATCAATAATCGATTAAACTTAAATACTGATAAATATTTTGTCATGAAGTATACAAGAAAATTACGTTATATAAATTATAACTACTGCATTAGCGACAGGATTCCGAAACGTATAAATATCATGAAAGATCTTGGAATAATATACCACTCCAAACTTAATTTCATTGAACACGTACATCAGGCAGTACTTATGTTAATAAATGTTTTGGATTTATGTATCGCAATTGTAGAGACTTATCTAATATTTATTGCTTGAAACTATTATATTTCAGTTTTGTGATATTTACAAGTAAATTAGAATATGGGACCATCATTTGGTATACCATTTATAATACTCGTATTAAGCGCATTGAGTCTGTGTAACGAAGATTCTTAAGGTTTCCTATATATCTTACAACAGGTACATATCCAGTTTCTGAATTCGATTACTCCGAAGCACTTGATACATTTAACATCACACCTCTACAGACGATGCAAATTATGATCAGCATTAAGTTACTCTACGATTTACTTCATAACAAGATGGATTGCTCATTTGCTCACTTGAAAGAATTTAATTTAATATTACTAGATTGTGGAGCATACTTATTTTTTTATTATACTAAATTTGCAAGAACCAATGTCATGATAAATATTTCAGTTACTGTGATGTGCAATAATTTGAGTTCAATTTGTACGGAAGGTGGTATAATGGTTGATAGATTATCATCCATACTAAATGCAATTATCAAAAAACAGAAAATGTAGGTATAAACGTTTGTAAGCTTTGCCTATTTAAGCTGATACCGTATTTATTTTTTCTATGTGCTCTTCGTGTTTTCGTTTTTTTTTGTACTCGTAACTATTTTATATTTAATATTTGTAATTTTACCGAAATAGGGTATAGCCTGTTGGAAAAATTAAGTTTATAATATTATTATGTCCTCAATAGTATGGAGCCGTAGGATTTTGTACGAATGTATACTGTTTTTTTGCAAAAGATTGAAAATTGGTTAACTACAGCGGATGGATCGTTTACTTAAAGTGATCATATGGTAAAGGATTATATTAGATTAAACAAGATCTCAGAATTGAGCTGTAAAACTTGTTCAGTACGTCAGGAGTAAATCATTTAACAGTATTAAATGGGCGGAATTTTCTCTCGAATTGGTTGCAAAATATGCAACTGATAGATCCAACGAGAACTTTCAATACAAATGAAGAAAAATCCAGAACCACGCCTTTTCTCGTAATGTTGGACTGGCTGCTGCTTAAGTTTAATAATAATGTATTATTATTTTGAAATTAAACTTTACGTTGGAATTTACGAATACATAACTGGCATGCTTGCTATATGTAATGTTCACTGGCTGCTTGTACTTCCTAGAAGATGATTTTTGCGATTGAGCACGACATTTCTCATTTTCGGTTTCTTAACTTTAAAAATACAGAACTTATTTTAATTATTAGTAGGAACTATAGAACTGTTAAATATGCTACTAAAACTATCAACAATTAATTTCTTCGGATGGTTAGAATGTTGTAACCACCGCATAGGTACAGTATTAACCTTTAACTGTATATCGGATGGGTATACTGTAATTTTATCTAGATATGCCGTGTTCGAGTAAGTTTTTTTGTAATATCAACAAGTCTGATTTTTTGATTCCGTAGTTTATCATAATTACTATCTAGAATGATTTACTCGTCTGCGACGCGTGTATTACTTCCAATGTAAGCTTTTTTTCCAGTCTAGTAAACGGATGTTACTTATATTGTAAGCTATTTTATCCGTCGCGAAGACGAATATTTCTTTGTACGCCAATTTTTATCACGACCTTTTTAAATTCTATTCTGTTTGATTTTCTCGTTTTGTCAATATTTTTTTGATAAATTACAACCTACTTTTGCTATTAGCACTTATATAAATTACCTATTCACGTACTAAATAGTGTAGTTATTTTTCAGTTTCCACACTACTTCTTAGATTTATAAATGGTACCTAACAACTATAAAATTAATGTCTCCGAACATACAAGGCGTATTTGTTGAACCTACTAAACGTATTTCTGAAGCAGATGTTAGTGATCGGGAGGTTCATTCTGACGACTCATATGCACCAAGTAAGAACCAAATCATTTTTCCAAATCATAATTCTAAGTCAGAGGTTTTTTCAAGCGATTCAGGAGATGACGGGTTTGGCGTTGATTTTACGGATAATAATGAAATCGGTTTAAAAATTGATAGTAATGCTAACAATAAGAAAAGTAATGATTCTGAAAATGGGCCTAGTACTAATAATAATAACGTAGTTATTCTGAAAAGAAGATGATTTACACTAAGGGCACTAATATAACAGATAACGACAGAATTTGAAGAGGTGAAAGCGAAGAATATTTTAGTAAACAAAAGTATAATGAAGATTAACATTTCGGCTTTTAAAGACCTGTCCCTTAATATGAATAACAATTTGATTCCAGCAGATGTTTGTCGACTTCTTTTTGTTGAAGAAACTATTATATTAGAAATACTTTGACACATAAACGAGCAATTGCAAAAGATGAGGAAAAAAATTGCAACTGCTGATTCTGCTACTTATATAAATACAGATGAAGACGAAATTTTAGCACTACTCGGGATAATGATCCCTTGTTTTATTTTCAAATCAGGAAGGGAAGACTTGTCATCACTTTCTGTGGCGGATTAATTTGTTCGTCCAATTTTTAAAGGAACTAAGTCCCTTATAATATGCCAGACTATTTGATGATCCAATTACACAAAATAAACGGAAAATAAATAACCCTGCAGCAGTAGTTTTATTTATTTTTGAAAGGTCTATTTCAAACTATCAAAAGGTATACTCCATTGGAGCTCATGCCTGTGTAGTTAAAGCATTAATAACCTTCCGCGGCCGATGTGGATTTCATATTTATATGCCAAGTAAACCAAATGAATATGGCATAAAGCTAATATCTTTAAAAGATGCTCATAATTCTTATTTACTAAATGCCTGAATTTACACTGGAAAAAACAGTGATGGCATGACTTTGTTACAAGATGAAAGAAAATTAAGTAAACTTACATAATCTGTAATTCGTTTAGTTAAACCGATTGAGGGTTATAGGTGATAATTGGTTTTCTTCAGTTGAACTTATAAAAGAATTAAAAAAAGAAAACTGACTAATACTGGAACATTAAAAAAATAAGCGGGAAATACCGCCACAGTTCTTACCACATAAGAGGAGAATTGTGGGTTCTAGTATGTATGGTTTTACAAAAAAGATATTGCGCTTTTATCATTTGTACCCAAAAAAGGTAAATCAGTCATTGCTGTATCCTCTATGCGTCACTTTATGTTTACAAACAAAGAAAATAGCAAGTCAGAGATTATATCATTTTATAATTGCACAAAAAGTTGTGCGGATTCTTTAAATTTGAAATGTGTCAACTATTCTCCAAGAAGACGAACAAGAAGGTGGACTTTAGCCATTTTTTTATTAGGTATTTGATTTTAATGGGCAGTGTTAATCGGCATATTTTATGTAATAAACTTCAAGTGTTGTTCTGCAAAAGATTTGATTTCCTTAAAAATATGGCTAGTAATTTAGTCACAAAACATTTGAAGTAAAGACTCGTAATTATTAATCTGCCAAGAGACATAAAAGGAATTATCTTTGAAACTATAGGAGATCACTTAGAACCTGACGGGATTCTGAGAGAAGAAAATAGCGTGCCATCTGATTAATTAGAAAAGAGGAAGACCTGCAGGTATTGCCCCTACACATATAACAGGGTGTAAAATATAAATGTATTAAATGGGGGACAGCAAATTGTTTTGAATGCTCAAAATAAATTAGTAATCAATGAATTAAAAAGTTATAGATCTACCTCGTTTTGTAAGAACTTTTGCATGAAGTTTCACATTTATTTTATCAATTTTATTAAAGAATTACGATCCATAAGTATGTGTAAGGTTATATAATATTTCAGTTGTCATAAGAATTATAGCAACTTCTGATCTAAAAATTTTGAATTAAACAATTTTAATATTATAATACTGGTATCAGTAGAGAATACCAGTCCACAGACTGGTGGTATCGATAACGTTGACAAACTCATGTTACCGGTTAAAGGTTAAAAACGTTCATCTTGAAAGAGATCAGCATAGTTCAATACGCTCACATCAATGATCTTCGTTTAATTATAAGCGTTATACTTTAGTTTTGTTATTCAACATTCATTTTGTTGTGCTAAGTTGCTGTTTATTTTTAGGATTATGTGCCAAACACTCCTTTTACTAAATCGTTTCCGAAGTAGTATTTGGATTTAGCAAGAATTGGTTTTGCATTTGTTATTAAGTATATGCTATTTATCAAATTAAGTGGAACCACATACGTACATTTACAAACGCTTTTTTGTAGTAAATACGCTTTTTAAGCTAATGCAATCCTGTCGCGTTCCCTTTATTAAATCTGAATATCAATGTTTAGACAAGGCCACATGTGGAGCAGGATATGGAGGCAATCTAAAATTAGATTGATTTTCCTACGGTGCGTGATTAATAGGGATATCTAAAAGGCGCTTTATAGAATAGTCATTATACACCTTGTAAACTAAATGAAATATTTTCTATTAACTGTCTAAAGCACTGTCACAGATTTAGTAAAAAGAACACCCAATAGTTACCTAAAGAAACAACTAATAACCTCAATTGCTAAATGCTTACTTCATAATTACTTTTATTTCATATGGGAATAAGAATAGTTGCTGTCATAAATAATTCTTTTTTAAGAGTTCCTAGAAATCTAAAATTTATCGCGCTAAATTAAATAAAGCTGTTAATAAATTTCGTCAAATTAATATGATACACAACGTTTGTAAGTACTACAAGTGCACACGCTGGGATGATTAACGCCGCAACTACAAAAAAGTTTTACAGAATTACTCAAACATTTTAATTACCCTAAATAAATAAATAAATGCGTAGAAAATGTGCAAGGATTCATTAATTTGTTTCCAGATCCGTGCTTTTGAAATATTTATCCTACAACGTCGACATCTTCAAAAGAAAAGTATAAAAACTTTTAATGTGATTAAAACCATTTGTCTGGCCCTGGGATAACTTTAATTTTACCACACACATGGTTTTTTGCTCCCTTTTATTTGATGAGCTTTATAAAATAGGAAAAGTGTTGACGTGTTCGACACGTGTGATTATCTAATGATGTAGATAAATGTTAGCTGAGTAAGATAAAAAGCGATATCCCTAAAATCTTAACTTCGTGATATTAAATTCTACTATAACAAAAAGTTTCTCTGTTGGGATACGCTTACTATAACAATAGTTTGACAACTAGCGAACACATCTGCTTTCAGTCAGCGTTAACTTCGTTTTAGTATTTCTGGGATACCATAATTTATCTTCTACTGACACATCCCGCTGTCATTGTATTATGTTAATTAAAGCCAATTTACTTATTCTAGAAATAGTATTCGCAACTTAAAGCAATGTCTTATTAGCACTTATTGTTTCAAAGGCCTACCGAATATCTTAATAAAAACCATTCTTTGTTAAAGTTTCGCAGAGAAAGGCCCGAGAATCAATAAAACTAGACAGTTTAGAAACGGATTAAGAAATTTTTCTTCCACTTCATAATCAAGAACAATGAAATTTTCGGTGTTTTATCTACGCAACCGAAC